>BJCO01722307.1:0-12347 GCA_018326465.1 Flaveria floridana | reverse complement strand
AAAAGACAAAACTAAAACTTATTTTTGTAATTTTGTGTGAGGTTGAAATCCTAAGATAAGTATCTACCAGATTTTCCTTTCTAGACAGTATAGCATCAAGTTACATTGATCATAACTGGAGCGATTCATTATGGAATCATACATGTTTATCAAATCATTTGGGACATTTTGCTAAAGCCTTTTGATGCTAGATTCTTGTTTTCATCGAGAGTCATTAGCAAGTTTAGGAAATCATACTAGTGTTGTAAGATACACACAATGATTTGGACTTTCAAGAATTGCAGCTCACAATGATTGTCAGTATACTTGTCCTCTTAAATCCATACACAGTTTTTTGACATACATTGGTGATGATTTAAGGTTTAATTATTTCAACAAGCATTTGTGGATCCGACACTTATATGGTAATCAACATTCCTCAGGAGATTCTTGAGCGGTCTACGGGTATTTTGACAAGAAGAAACTATTCTAAGAGGTTTCAAAGAGATGCAAAGCCTCTGGTCAGTGCCATTACACAGCAGAGAGGAGCAAACAACAATGAATTCTAGAATATTTAGGTTATGCTTATCCTCAGGTCAGTGTCATCGCACAGCAAAGAGGCACACAACCTACCTTCTTGTTTGAGCAATTATATTCTTTTTGCACAAATCGCACCAACAACATAGGTTATTAGCTCGATTGCCTTTTGCATTTTTTTTATGTGCTTTGCTCATTTTTATGGTCATCCTCACACATTTGTGATGTTTATTTTACTTGTCACCCCTTATTGGAACTACATTGATTGTGTAAACAGGGATAAGATGATAACCCACAGCTTGTTGAACAACTTAGTTTAAGCTTGAACTCACCAATGAAGTCTACATCATCTAGTGATCTAGCAACCTCTAGGTCTACTTTCTCTGTGTTACCTTAGTAGTAGCTAGTTTACTATCATTTTTCCTTTTCTGTTGCTTAGACTTCTTAGACTTATACTTCGAATTTTGCATTTTAATCAGTTAAATTCTTTTAAAGTCCCAAAATCTTTGTTCCTGTGTTCTATCATTTTCCATAGTCATTGAATTAGTATCAAAGATACGATCTCCTTTCTATTAACTAGACTGTCCTCCTCCCTCGTTTTTTTTCTTTTTTTTTTGAGTAATCAAATAAAATAACAAATTTAATACTAAACTATCCTATTCTCCCCCTAAAATTCTAAAACGAAAAATCTTTTTGTGTTTTTAGATTTTTAAGACAGGAAAAATAAAGAAAAAATAAAAGAAAATAAAAAGAAAAGAATAAACAATTGTCGGACTAAGCATGTTCATCTTCTGGAATCACTTCACATTTCTTTTTCACGCCGTTGACCTCTAGCAGATATAAAAATCTTCGTATATCAAAAGCTTTTGTGTAGAGGTCAGCGTGTTGAAAATCCGTATTAATTTTAACAACATCGATTAAATTCTTTTCAAAACAATCACGTATAAAGTGATATTTAATTCCGATGTGTTTGGTCTTAGGATGTTCGACCGGATTTTTAGTTACGGCTATAGCAGCGGAATTATCAACAAATATAGGAGTGTTAGAGAATTTCAAACCATAGTCCCGCATTTGCTGTTGAATCCAGATGATTTGTGAACAACAGCTTGCAGCAACAACATATTCAGCTTCACAAGTTGACAGAGCAACCAATGTCTGCTTCTTACACTGCCACATGACTAATCTTCTCCCAAAGAATTGACATTCTGTTGAAGTGGACTTGTAGTTCATTTTGCAGCCGCCATAATCCGAATCACTATACGCAGTAAGCTCAAAGTCATCATCATGAGGATACCACAACCCAAGTGTTGGAGTACCCTTCAGATAACGAAATATCCTTTTGACGCCTATGAGATGGTTGACTTTAGGTTTCGCCTGATATCTGGAGCATAGACATGTCGCGCACATGATATCAGGCCTTGAGGCAGTGAGGTACATGAGTGATCCAATCATTCCTCGGTACATAGTGGCATCTAGTAGATCACCATTTTCATCGGGTGCGACGTCATGGTTTGTAGCAAGTGGAGTCCCAGCTGCGGAAACATTCTCCATATCAAACCGATTGAGAATATCGCCTACATACTTGGTCTGATGCAGAAATCTCCCCTTTGGTGTCTGATCCACCTGTAACTCGAGAAAAACCTTCATCTCATCCATGACACTCATCTCAAATTCAGCTTTCATTACTGCTTCAAATTCTTTACATAATGTTTCATTTTGGAACTGAAGATTATGTCATCAACATAGATCTGAACTAGCAGTAAGTCACCATCCTTTTCTTTGATGAACAATGTTCAGTCAATCACTCCTCTACGGAAGCCATGTTTCACCAGATGAGTCGAGAGATTCTCATGCCAAGCTCTAGGGGCTTGATGGAGCCTGTAGAGAGCCTTATCTAGTTTGTAAACTCTGTCCCGATGATACAGATCCTCAAATCCTTCGGCTTGACTGACGTACAGACAATCTCCCGGATTTCACCATGAAGGAATGCACTCTTTACATCTAATTGATAGACTTTGATCTTCATGTAAGATACATAGGCTAGGAAGATACGGATTGCTTCCATTCCTGCCACTGGTGCAAACACTTCATTGTAATCAATGCCCTCGACCTGTCGAAATCCTTAAACTACAAGTCGAGCCTTGTTTCTTATTATGACCCCTTGGTCATCTGTCTTGCACTTCAAGACCCATTTGGTGCCAATGACCTTAGCACCTTTAGGTCTATCCACTAGAGTCCATACTCCCAACTTCTTGAATTGAAGAAGTTCTTCTTGCATGGCACTCACCCATGCTTCATTGTTTAGGGCTTCACTAACATATTTTGGCTCAAATTGAGACACAAAACATCGATATGCACCATCGTGAATATATCCCTTTTCCATTACCGAGGCATAATCAGCTTAGTATAGCTTATTTCTAGTGTGGACTCCTGATCTAACATCTCCAATGACATTATCTAATGGATGATAAACATTTAATCGAGATCCAGGAGTGGTGGGTACAACTACTTCATTATCCAGATTATGAACAGCAGGTTCAGTATCTGAGGCAGTGGGAGTGTGAGGTTCCAAAGTGTCAGAGGCATCAACATCAAATGTTTGCGTACTTAGAGTAGTAGGAACCTGTTGCCCTTGATCCACCAGATCATTTGCTATGTCTTCATCATCAGAGGAGGAGTCACTTACCTCAAGTGCTCCCCCTGAAGAACTAGAAGACTCATCTTGTGAAGTTGAAGTCATCGGATCCAGTGAAGGTGTGTTTAATATGTCTTACATCATTCTGGTCGATAACTCATCCTCAGGAGGAAAGAGAGGGATGTTGAAGGATTTAAAGAATCCATCATAGTCGAAAAAGAAACAGGGTCCTTTTCCAGCAAGGGGGTGGTGTATCTCTGTAAATCAACATTGCACCACACTTCTACTAGACCTGTTGAGTTGTTGTAAACTCTCTTATTCGGTATGTTGTATCCTAAGAAAATCCCTTCTTCAGCCTTCTCGCTAAATTTCCCTGACTGAGTTTTCTTCAGCAATATACATGGTGCACGAAACGGTTCGAGGTACTCTAAATTAGGTTTATGTCGTTGGAGTAACTCGTAACACGTCTTACCATGATGCTTGACCACAAGTACTGGATTAAGGGTGTAACATGCATTAGCTACTGCCTCGTTCCAAAATTGGATAGGCAGATTCGAGTCTCCTAGCATTGCTCGGGCTGTCTCTATCAAGCTGCGATTCTTTCTCTCAGTAACCCCATTCATTTGAGGAGTGTATGCAGATGTGAATTGGTGCACAATTCCTTTTTCTTTGCCGAATGCCTCCATCCATTGGTTCTTGAACTCAGTGTTGTTGTCTGAGCGAACTTGCCTTACCTTCAGCTTGTGGAGTGACTCCAATGTAGTTACTAGCTCTTTGAATGATTCAAATGTCTCTGATTTGGATTTCAGAAACATCACCCAAGAAAATCTTGAGTAATCATCCGTAACTACAAAGCAGTACAGATCACCGGCAATGCTCTGTGTACTGACTAGGCCAAACAGATCCATGTGAAGAACTCAAGAGGCAGGTCAATTGAATGAACATGCTTTGCCTTATGAGACTTTTTTGTCTATTTCCCTTTCTTACATGCAACACAGAAATCCTGTAGCTGGAAGTTTTGAACATTTACGCCATGCACTAGATCATTCTTGATCAAGTGATTCATCTTCTAGGGATTGATGTGTCCCATTCTCCTATGCTAGGAGATGGAGTCTTTTTCTGTTGCCTTTGACAAGAAGCATTGTACTTGATGATCGGTTGTGGAGGCCTTTGTGAGGCCCAGGACATACAAATCGTTATGTCTTGAAGCTGATATTAACACTTGGTCCTCCGGGATGACATAGTCCTTCTTCAGAACATAGCACTTCTTCTTGTTAAATACAACTTTGAACTCTTTGTCGTATACCTGGGAGACGGAAAGTAAGTTATTTTGAAGTTGTTGAACATAGTTTACCTTATCAAACTTCACTTTCTGATTTCCCACTTCTCCTTGTGCAGTGATATAACCTCCTTTACTTCCAGCAAATGAAATGTGTCCTCCTTTAATTTGGTTGACGTTTGACAGGAGAGACAGGTTTCCAGTCATGTGCCTTGATGCACCGCTATCAGCAATCCAGGTATTCATAGAAGCACTATAGTAGGCACCCTGCACATTCCAAGGAAATGATTAGTTTAGGTTAGGGAACCAAGCCTTAACTGGCTTGGGTGACCCCAAGGAATCACACATCATAAACTCTACCCACTGTCCATTTTAGGAATAGGGCAGATCATTCTTCTTCTTGTTCTCATTTTCAGACACGGGACTTGATTTTTCTTTCCATAAGCCAGTTTTATGTAAGGCCTGTTTGTGATAAACAGACGATTGGCTTATTGTTTGAACTTTAGACTAATAGGTTCTTTTTGGTGGAGTAATTGAACTCCTTTTTGACGAACTTGGTTTTGTATCATTAAGTTCAATCTTTTTTCTTGGGGTCTGATAATAAGAACATTTAGAAGCAATGTGTCCTTACTTTCCACAAGTGTAGCATGATCTACTTTCGACATGTTGGTGAACAAGTTTCTGTGGGAAGATGTGTGACCCAGGTGTGACTTTAGTTTCTTTGGATTTTGACACTTCTTGTTCAGATGTTTTGACTTCTTTAAAAAAATTCATTGTTTGAACATGTTTAACATCTTTACCCTTTTGTTTATTTGGACTAAGACATGGTGCTCGAGATTGGTTAAATTGTTTGGTCTTTTTGGGTTCTAATTTAGACATGTTTGAACCTGAATCCACCTTAACCCTTGCAAATTGTTCATCCAAATTAGCAATAGGCATCTTACCTTTTGACTTCAAAGTGGTCTCCTTCTGTTTAGTGACAGATTCAATAAGTTTACTTGTGGAATCTGGATCACTTACAAAAGGAGTGGACACCACATGATCCTTGATTAGGTTATTATTAATTGGTTTGCATTTAGCATTCAACAAGGACTCATGTGGTGGTGGAACCACTTTGTAACCCAAACCCTCCCCGTGGTTTCCTTCTTTCACTAAGTGTTGAACTATGTGAGAAGAACCGTGTAGTGTTTGTTTTAAAGAATTCACCTCGACTTCCAAAACTGCTTTTTGTTTCTTAGTTTCTTCTAGGGAGTTTAAATAGAACTTTATGTCATTTGCTTGATTAAATGCCACAACTTCGGTTTCCCTTAGTTGTTTATTTAACAGTTCTATTTTCTCTTTTTATAATTGTTCTCATTTTCTTTTATAATTCGGTTTGCTTCTGTGCACAGTTGTAGATCATTTACTAAGCTATCATTGATCTAATATCCTAGAAAATTTTGAATCTATGCTATCCCTAAATTTATTACATTCAGAACAAGCATGATTATCAAAAAGTTGGTCTGTGGAACTTACATGAGAAGGTTCGGTTGAATCAGCCATCATCGTAGAGTTTGACGGTTCGGGTGCTGGTGATTCTGAACATGTTGTGATGGGACCTTCTTTATTTAGGTGAGTGACCACAGTAGCAGTATCTTCATGATCTGACATTACGAGCTCCACTACTATATCACCTTCGCTTGCAGAGTCGTCATCCTAACCCTCAACACATGCAATGTTGGATTCTCCCAGAGACACAAAGCAATCTTGTCCTTCATCGTCTTATGCAAAATCACACGCAAAATCAAGAGCCAAAGCGAAAAGTCCAATCTTTTACACCTAATCGATCGAATCACACGCAAAATCAAGAGCCAAAGCTCTGATACCACTTGTTACGACCGTGTACGTACGGAGTACTAACTGATTCTACGCGTATACCAACTCAAATAGTGCGGAATCCTATTTGATTTGCGATCCAATCAGTGAGAACGACAATCTGATCAATCCTACAATGAAACAAACGTTAAGAACGAACACGAATTGATCAGAAACGCACTATGAAGTTGGAACAGGTTTTCTTGAGCCTCTAGACGACTAGGGTACGATTATGTGCATAGGTATTTGAATTCTTACGTTTTTCCACAAATTAAGTGGTATTTATAGGTTAGGGTTTTCCATTCGTACGACTGAACCATTAGCATGGTTCGGTCATGCGATTGAAGCATGCGGTTGATCCATCCACACGACTGAAGGTCCAGTCATGCAACTGAGTCAATCTCATGTCACAATCGTGCGACTGATCCAGTCTCCTGGTTTAGTCGTGCGACTGGTTCATTAGCATGAAGTATTCATGCGTATGGTCCATTCGCATGGTCCATTCGCATGAGAACTTCACATGATTAAGTTTAAACATGTTTCTCAATCATATTTGACTAAGAATTATGCAAACAACCATAAAACTATATAGTTAGTTCAATATGCATTATCACATAATAAACAATGAGATATTAAACATTATAAGCATCAACCACATATTGTATTTCATTCATACCCATTCAATTACATATATGTAAGACATGAAAGACATTTTACATTGAGCTCCTAAACTAGGTACACATGTATCAACAGTTTATGGTACTTACAAACCAAAGGTGGCATCACCTGATGGGAAAGGTGCCATGATAGAAAAGGATGTTAAAGACTACTCAGATGAAGACTACAAGAAGCTGGACATCGATAGCAGAGCCATGACTGTACTGCTTACAGCCATACCAAACTCAATAATGGTAGGCTCTAAGCACTGCAAGACAGCCAAAGAACTCTTTGATGCTTTGACTCAGATGTACACTGGTTCTAATGACTCCAAGAAAGACTCCATGAAGCAATAGTTTTAAAACTTTACCTATATTACTGGCGGAACTCTTAGCCAACAATATTTCAGGTACATGGATCGTATCTCTTCACTTCAGTCAGTTGGAGTTTCTCTTGAGAAAAGAGACCTAACAAGGAAGTTCATGAGTGAACTTCCTCAAGAGTGGACTTTCTACTGTGTCTCTATCAAGAGATCAGAGAACTAAAATAGTCTCACAATGACTGAACTATTCGGTATTCTTTATGGATACTGTGTAGAGATGGAAACTCAGAAAGGTCATCAGATGAACAGAATATCTGGTCCTTCCACTAGCAATGCTCTTCATGTTGCTGAAGGACCAAGATATAGTCAGTCCTAGTTATACCTAAACTACCATCAACATCCTTCTTCATCCTCTGGGCCATACATCACTTTCCTTGAAACTCCTAAGTCTCAGCAGGCTCGGGAAAATTCCTTCCAGGATAGTTGTGTTTTTGTTTCAGGAAGTTATCACTCTAGTGACTTTCAACTCTGTTTTGATGATCTAGAGTGCTTTAGCCCAAATGATGTGGAGTACATGAACATTGTCCGGCAGATGGCCCTCTTAACCTACAGAGCCAAGAAGTTCTTTAAAAGGACAGGAAGGCAGTTCCCTCAAAACCCAACTAACAGCAAGTTTGGGTTCGACAAGACCAAAGCAAAGTGTTACAACTGCAGCCAACTCGGACACTTTGCCAGGGAATGCAAGGCTCCAAGATCCAACCCTGGAGTCCCACAGGCCACTCAACATCCTGTTTCAAGAAGTGGATTGGAGCTTCATGGTGTAGGATGTGACTCTAGCTCAAGCACTCATGGTTGGCACTGACGATGCAAAGGTATATGAGCATCTTTGCACCCCAGCGTGTGTTAAAAAAGTTAAGATGTATCAGGATTATAACAAGGAAATTAGATGTGATATTAAGTCCTTAAATATCCTAAAATTTGATTTCAAAAAGGCTGAATCTGACTATAAAATGAAAATTGATGAGTTAGAGAAAACGGTCTCTGTTTTGAAACATGAACACACTAACTACAGGACTCAGATCAAAGATCTAATTTCCAAACTGACTGAAGCTCAAGCTAAGCTAGTAATAGCTGAGGCTCAAGCACAGAAGTATGCCATTGAGGAGCATAACTTCAAAACCATTCTTGCATCATCCTCCCACTCTAAGGATTATTACCAAAACAAGAAAGGGTTGGGAACCAATGAAATTGCTCCACAACACTCATTTGTGTCTATAAGACAACCAAGGTGTAGTACTGAAGAGCAATAGGTTCCATGTGTTGACCCTTAACCTTTTGAGTTGAAGAATGATTCAACCACTACTGAGAAGGGCAAGGTAAAAAATCTGACCCACACTGCTGAAACTCAACCCCTGCCTACCAAAGAAAGAAAAAGAAGAGCAAAGGAAGCAAGGAGAACTGCTAAGAAAGTAGCAGAGTCAAAGTTAAAGATAGACCCCAAGCAAAAGGGTGTTTTCATCTCAGCAGGATTTCAGGTAGTAGGAAATCCTAACTCTGAGGAGTTGAGTAGTACCAACTCACTTCCTCAGAAAGGAGATCAAAAGCTAAAGGGAAAGGATGGTGAATCTATGAAATGCAAGAAACAACAACCATCTATCCCTAACAAAAAGAAGGTTGAATCTATATTTTGTGGCTTGCAAAATCATATGGCAAAAAATTGTTACTACAATCCTGCAAGCACTCACTATGCATGTCATACCAAGAAGAAAGGATCCAAGGAGGACTTCACATTTGGACCATTTCAAGTGGCCCAAGTGAATAGGAAAGGCAAATTTGTCTCTAAAGCCAAGCTACTCTCGGAAGACAACTCTTCCCAAGGGAAAATAGCTTCCGAAGACAAGTTGAAAATTTCTAAGTCTTCTTCCGTAGCAAAAATGTCCTCGGAAGTAAGTTCTTCTGAAAGAAAAGGAGCTTCGGAAGCAAAACAAAGAAACAAAAACCTTTCCTTGAAATCTTCTGAGAAGAAGACTCCTTCAGAAGAAAAGGTGGTATGGCTTCTTTCGAGTACAAAGAAGCTTCGGAAGCAAATCTATCTACTCAAGCCTGCTCTAGCTCATGAACATTGATCAACCACAGGATGGAGTGGAAGATCAAACATGATGTTGCAGCCCAATCCTCTTTTTCAAACAGTGAAGCTGGACCATCATGCATTCATTCTGGTTTAATTACTTCTAAAATGGAACAGCCTAAGACCAATGAGGCTTAGGTTTCCAACAAAAACTAACTCTTTCACCTTATGTGAAGGGACATCCACATGACAAAAATGGCAATCTTTGGATCGTGGACAGTGGATGCTCAAGTCACATGACTGGAAACAAGGCTCTCCTATAACAATTAGAGCATTTTGATGTAGGCCCTGTGCAGTTTGGAGGTGAAGTCGGAGGATACATATCAGGTAGAGCTTGTGTATCCAATGGTAAGTAAAATTTTACAAAGTTAACTTTATCAAATAGCTTGAATATAATTTACTTAGTGTTTCTCAATTCTGTGATCAAAAGCATCAGATGCTTTTCACAGAACATGAGTGCATCATTCTCAAACCTGGGATGACAATTCCTCAGGAATTAGTGCTTCTTAGATCTCCCAGGAGAGGGAATATGTACAAGCTATACATGAACAATGCTTCTCCTTTGGGTAAAGTATCATGCTTTCTTTCTAAAGCAAATGGTGATGAGTCCACTCTATGGCATAAGAGATTGTGCCATGTCAACTTCAAGACCATGAACAAATTGGTCAAGAATGACTTGGTACATGGTTTGCGAAAGAAGGAATTTATTTGTAGGAATAATTCTGTTGCTTGCCTGAAAGGAAAGCAACACAAAGTACCTTATAAATCCAAAGAAGTGAATTCTATCACCACTCCATTATACATGTTACACATGGATCTCTTTGGTCCTACAAGTATAATGAGCTTTGGAAGGAAATCATACTACCTTGTGATTGTTGATGATTTTACTAGATATACATGGGTTTCTTTTTAAGAACTAAGGATGAAACTGCTGAAACTCTAAAATATTTTATTCTTAAAATTTTAAGTATTAAGAAGTGACCAAGGGACTGAATTCAAGAATCAAGTTCTTGACTCATTCTGTAATTCTAAAGGAATCACCAGACAATTCAATGCTCCCAGAACTTCTCTATAGAATGGTGTTGCTAAGAGGAGAAATAAGACACTTATTGAGGCTTCTAGGACTATTTTGGCCGATTCAAAGCTGCCTCTAACATTCTGGTAGAGGCAGTCAACACTGCATTCTATGTGGATAACAGGGTTCTTATAGTTAAGCCCCATGGTAAAACCCCTTATGAACTATTGAAAAAGAGACCATCATTCATTGGATTTCTTAGGTCCTTTGGTAGCAGGTGTACTATACTTAACACAAAGGACCATTTAGCAAAATTTTCTGAAAAGTCGAATGATGCTATCTTTGTTAGATACTCTTCAAGCTCTAAAGCTTATAAAGTATACAACATTAAGAACCAACAAGTTGAGGAGTCATCCAATATTGTTGTCAATGAGCACACTCCTTGTGTTTAGGGGAATGGCCCTGAATATATCTTCAACTTAGAATTGTTTCCCAAATATTCTAAACCTTCTTGTGAGACTGTTTCAGCTGGAACAGGTCGACAAACAGATCCTTATGCAGATCAAATGTTTGAGTTGCTAATACCTCTTCCAAGATCTCCAAGCAGACATGAAGATCAAGCTCCTATAGCTGATAATCCAGAGAGTCCCACCATCTCAAGAACTAATGGAGCATCAACAAGTTGTCAGCCATATGACCCCTAATCTTCACCAACAGACAACTTTAGAAATCAACACCAAGCTGATGAAGGCAATGACTTGGAGGAACAGGAAACTGTTGATCCTGCTTCACAACAACTTATGACTGATGCGGTAACACATTCATTGAATCAGTCCTCATTGAATGAATGTGAGACAACAGCTAGTGGTGATGGTCACAATCCTTAGCAAAATATCTCTAACCTGGATCTATCTCTGCAACTAGATGTGATTCCTAGGCTTAGCATCCATAACATCCATCCAGCTGAGAACATCAATGGGAATGTCTCAGAGGGAGTAAAAACAAGGAGTCAAACCCATCAAGGGAATGTCTGCTTGTATTCATGCTTACTCTCCCAAATTGAGCCCAAGAAAGTAGAAGAAGCCTTAAAGGACAGCAACTGGGTTGAAGCAATGCAAGAGGAGTTGCTTCAATTCAAGAGGCAAATGGTATGGAACTTACGTCCTCTACCAAAAGGCCAAGACCCTATAGGAACCAAATGGGTGTTCAGGAACAAGAAGGATGACAGAGGTTTGATCATCAAGAACAAGGCCAGACTTGTTGTTCAAGGATACACACAAGAGGAAGGAATTGACTACACAGATTTTTTTGCACTTGTTGCAAGACTTGAGGCTGTTAGGATTTTCCTCACTTTTACAGCATCCAAGAACTTCACTTTCTACCAAATTGATGTGAAATGTGCATTCCTGTATGGGGATATTGATAGGGAAGTCTATGTGTGCCAGCCACCTAGATTAGAAGATCCACATCATCCCAACTATGTGTGCAAACTGGACAAGGCGCTCTATGGCCTACATCAAGCACCTAGGCTGTGGTATGAGACTTTGTCTCAATTTCTTCTCAAGAATGGCTATACCAGAGGCACCACATACAAGACATTGTTCATTTAGAAATCTGGAAAGGACATGCTGCTTGTACAAGTCTATGTGGATGATATCATATTTGGTTCCTGTTGGGTATTTTACCTTTGAAGAAATTGAAGATTTCCAATATTATTGAAGTTGAATTCTTGAAGAACAAAAGCAACAAAAATATTAGTCTAGGGTTTATTTTGTAATTATTGTAAATGCTAGATTAGTATAAATATTAACATATATCATCATTGTAAAGGGTGAATAATTCTCCACCAAGTGTGGGAATTAGTTCCATCACCAACAACATCATATCATCATCCTTCATGGATGATGATTTCAACATCAAATCAATAAACATCAAGCATTA
>BJCO01722304.1:0-10281 GCA_018326465.1 Flaveria floridana | reverse complement strand
GAGCAGTTTCAATGATCAATTGTTAAATAGATCAATGATTAACCAGCTCTGATACCATTTGAAAGGATCTAAGATCTAGTTTGATCAATTAGGTTATGATTTGCAGGGGAATAGTACTAGAATTAGACGAAATTTAAGCAAGAACAAGATGAATATTCAATCAAACAGTAACAGTTATAGAGAAAGAAAGTTTTCTGCAAAAGAGAATGTTCTCATTCATTCATAAGCTTCGGTAATTACAAATTAGGTCAACTTTCCTTTTATAAAGGAAAGGGTGACGTCAGCAGATGTCACTTGATAGTGACATATAACCAATTTACATAAACAACCGAAAATAACTAAAACTACTAAAGATGTCCACAACAGCTGAGGACATCTTCTTACAATAAACGTTTAACTAATACTACAACTACTGAAAACAAAGTACTGAACCACTGATTACAGTCTACTGAAAAATATAAAAACAACTACTGAAAGGAAACCATCACAACTACTGAAGAGTACTTCATCAGCTGTTGTGACAACCTCTGAATACTTGGTCTTCAGACTTTGTCTTTAGATTTAGTCTTCAGACTTTGTCTTCAGCTTTAGCCTTCAGACTTTGTCTTCAGCTTTAGCCTTCAGACTTTGTCTTCAGCTTTAGCCTTCAAACTTTGTCTTTAGCTTTAGCCTTCAGACTTTGTCATCAGCTTTAGCCTTCAGAATTTGTCTTCAGCTTTAGCCTTTAGACTTTATCTTCAACTTTAGCCTTCTGACTTTGTCTTCAGCTTTAGTCTTCAGACTTTGTCTTCAGACTTTGTCTTCAGACTTTGTCTTCAGCTGATGAAGTCTTCTTCAGTTGTTATGATGTCTGTGGGACTTAAAGGTTTTTTTGATCTTGCTCATTGGTTCTTTTGGTCCAACACCACCTCCACATACTAGTACTTGTACTCCCGGTGGATCGGAGCAGGCTGCCATCCACCGGGACTTCTAGATTGACGAGGAGGAGGATGAGTCTGTTGAGGTGCCCCTTACAAGGATGGTCGGCAGCCGAGTAGTGGCTACCGAAAGGAACAAGGAGGCGGTTAGAGAATGCCAGGCTGGGGCTGAAGGTGCTGAGACTTTAGATCCCACTTACACACCTCCCCAGCCAACTTGCCCAGGGGGAACCCAGCTTGCCAGGGGGTCGAGGCTGAAGAGAATGGCCCAGCCCCACGGCAAGAAGGGCAAGAGACAGAGGGTAGTATCGATTACCACCTCCACTACCATAACTACCACCACTCCTACCACCATTCCTACCACCACTCCTACCACCACTCACACCACCACTACCACCACACCTACTACCACCACACATACTTCCACAGCCACCACTACTGCCACCACGAGAGCCACTACTATTCCCACCACAACACATACTATACCCACATCTATTCCTTCACCATTCACCTTCATCCCTACTCCCACATACACCACATCCACCACCACACCTACCATGCCCCAAACCGGCCCTTCCACATCATCTATCCCTCCACAGAATTCTCCTCTTCCCACTATTAGGCTAGAGGAGAAACTGCCTAGCCTCAACCGTCGGGTTCTCAAACTACTTGCTACTGATGACATCCGAGCTAACTAGATGAACCAGTTGATGGCAGTCAACACTGCACAGGGCAAACAAATAGCCCTGCTGACAGAGAGGGATGCAGCTCAGAGTCAACAGATCGCCCATCAGACTGAGAGAGATGCTACCCACGAGAGCTTTGGCTAGAGCTCATCATGCTCTCACAGCACAGAATGAGCTGCTGATGGCCTCGGTGAAGAGGATTGACGAGGTCGAGGAGAAGAACAAAAAGCTTCTTCTCAGACTCAAAGGGACGAAGGGTGAGCCTTTAAAGATCAAGGGTGACAGTGATGACGGAGATGATGATGATGATGATTCATCCGGTGATGGATCGGATAATGATGATGATGAGGTGGGTGAGGCTATAGGAAGTGGAAAAGACAAAGATGGGGGAGATGATGATGAGCCTGAGCATGAAGGTGATGTATTTGCATCAGCCTCAAATCCATGTTTATGTTGAAAACACTCCCCAAGCTCCCCAAGCTGAAGAGTCGAGCGCCCATGGCAAAAGTAATGATTAAATGTCTTTATGTTCAAAAAACTTTTGTACTTGAATTATACATTACACTAATATAATTAATGTTTATTAATGTTTAATTAACTTGATTACTGATTTGTGTATGATTATGGTTTAAATGTTTAATCAAACAGATGCAGCTGAACAAGCAGACGACTACGACGTTGCACCCCTTCAGTAAATCAAGACTTAGTTAACCATGATCCTTGATTTGCAAGGAATCGTGCGGCGATCAGTGAGCTACACCCCCGAAGAGGGAGAGATCATTCATGATCTTACAGACGAGTAGTTGGCCAACATGTTTAGACTCAACCCGGATGAGCTAGTCAAGGATGCTCCCGAGGTTGTTGTCATTAGTGATGAAGAGCTTCAAGATGTCAATGAGATTGATATCAAGGATATCACTGCACAAGAGTATCCACGGTACACTGACCAACAGGGAAATGTTATCCCTGATCTGGGTGAAACATTTGGTAGTGATACATTTGGAGCTCTTGATGCAAAACAGAAAGAGAAAGAGAAAGAAGAAGGGAAAGCCTAAGCTATGGACGCTGATGTCCACATTAAGAAGGCTGAGTGGGTAGTATGTCTAGCAGAAATAAGAGCCCAATGACAACTGCCAAAGTCTAACGCCAACAGCAAACTCTACAGAGTGAAGAAACATCAGAAGGTGTCAGGCAAGATTATTAGTTGGCCTTACTTTGAAGACTTGGATGTCTACACTGTGAAGAGGGTGAAGGGGATAGAGTACTTTAGATTCCCTCATGATCTGAAGACTCTTCCCAGTTTTGAGCTAAACAAGCTTGCCTGTTTGGACCTTTCGTACGCCAACCCTAGAAAAATGTCAGGGTGGTTCGAGAGGGCATTAAAGAGGGAATACCATACCAGGTGGGTCAACTTCAGGCCTCAACAGCCTAAACGGTTCATAAATAATACCGAAGTTGATCCTCACACTGGAAAGCCTAAAGTAGTGTTGAAGTGGAGTCCTCCGCGCACAATGTCAAAGATCCCATTATGGGAAATGTCTCAGGACTTCACTCCATACTTCAAGTGGTGGTATTACGACTGGCGGACGAGAAAAGCAGTCATAGTTTTGCATAAGGAGAGCAAAATCGAGACTATTAGGGTATTTGACCCAATGTGGCTAACCGACTTGTCGGCTGAAGATGTTTACACTCTCTACAAGTGGCCACTATTCTATGACTCGCAAGACATTGTACAAGCTCTTCAATTCCAACACGTCATACGACTCTGCTTCGCGTTTGAGATTCATGCGGGAGTCACAAGAGAAGAGAAGTACAAGAAGTTTCAAGAGCACATGAAAAATGTTTGACATTAGACTAAACTAGGTCCAAGGGGGAGTTTGTTGATACATATTGATGTACCTAGTGTGCGTTCTTAAATGTAAAAGTCTTTCATGTCTTACACATGTGTAATCAAATGTAATGAATTGATTGAATTATATATAAAATGCATTGTGACGTTTATATGTGATTGATTGTGTCATGTTATATTTATATTGAATGTGATTCACATATATGAACTAACTATATAGGTTTGATGCTTGTTTTACATAGTTCTATGTCAATAAGAACTTAAAAATCTGTTTAACTTAGTCATGTGGACATTCATGCTAATGGACCATACTTATGGCCCATACGCATGAATGAACCATGCTTATGGACCAGTCGCACGACTGAACCAGGTGACTGGCTCAGTCGTATGATTGAGACATAAGATTGGTTAAATCGCATGACTGAACCTTCAGTCATGCGTATGAGTCAATCGCATGCTTCAGTCGCACGACTGAACCATGCTAATTGTTCAGTCGTACGAATGAACACTGATAACCTATAAATAGCTCATAATTCATGGAAAAACTGAACACTTCGAAACACTTCATAATACTTCGTACCCTAGCCGTCCAGAGCGTCCCAATTCGCAAATCCAAGTTCATTGATCGTTCCTGATTGATTCCAATCTGTTCTTACATTTGTTTCATCGTAAGATCAATCGGGTTATTCGTTCTCACTGATTGGATCGCCAATCAAATAGAATTCCGCGCTATTTGATCTGGTTCCATGCAGAATCCGTTAGTACTCAACATCAAGCAATTAGAGTTGCTCTTAGATTGGGGGAGACTGATCCATAAGACTTAGAAGAGTATACATTCAATAAATGTAGAGATGTGTTTACGCTGACAGGTCACCCTGAAAATTTCCCTATGAAACAATTTTTTAGGGCTAGGGTGTACAACCATTGAAAGTTACTCTGTTATCTCTTCCAACAATGCATGTCCAAAAGAAGTGCAGGATGGGATTCATTCAGAGTGGACATTGCATCTCCTATCATAGCCTTAGCCCCTAATAGAAGATTTAACATGGCTAAGTGGATCATGAATGGATTCTTCTATAATTTAAAAGGAGGAAAAAGAAATAAGTACTTGATGTATCCGCGAATTCTTCAGCTTCTCATAAATGAAGATCATCCTGACTTTTATGTAGATGGAGTTGAAGGTGATAGACTGGAGCAAGAACATATGTCTGAATTTGTATACAAAAGACTTGCAGTTATCACTGGTGCTCTAAATATTCCTCTATTTGAATACATGACAAATGTAGCTATGGATGAGGTTGATATTAATCAACAACACTTTCCTTTGTTGCAGGATGAACCAATATATCCAAATGATCTTATTGAGGATGTTGTTGATGAGATTATTGATGAAAAGGATGATGAAAGTGATCAAGATGATGATGAAGCTGCTGAAAGCTCATCAGATGATGGTGAAGAAGATGGACATGATGGTGCAACAGAGGCACATCAGGCTGATAGTAGTGAAGCCACTTTGTCTGATTATGCTGATGAACACATGATGTTGGTGAAACTCATGATGATACAATGACAGAAGCACAAGGTGATAAAGAAGCTAAGACTGATGTACAAAATCAAATATATGATTTTGAGTTTATGGAAGCTATGCTTTCTGAGCCTGTCTTTTAAGGCACATCTCCTATAGAATCTTAAGACATTCCAGTCATTATAACATAATATGTATCTGTACAGACTGATGATATTATATATGTTGATGAGTTAGAGAAATTCAAATAAGAAAACAATGCTCAACAGAGAACTATAGTTGATTTGAAAGGTGAAAATGAGAAACTGAAAGAAATAAACATGTCTCTTGAAAAGGAAATGATTGTGGTGAAAGAAGAAAATGTAAAGCTCAAAGAAGATATTCAAAGTAAAGATGAAAAACTTGTTGATCTTGCCAAAGATAAAGAAGATGTTATAAAGAATTTTGAAGTAGTGATCAGAGATTATGATCTAGTGGAAGTGAAATACAAGAAGTTAACTGAAGAGAATGAAATGTTGAAATATGAGTTGAACAATTTAAAGGAGACTCAAAAGCCAAATTCTCCAGATGTTGTTATTGTATCTGAGATGACTCCTATTGAAGTTGAAAAGATTCCTGAGGTGGATAAAGGAGAGAGAAAAATTAATAAGATAGAGGATCCAGTATTACCTGAATCTTCTACAAAAGTTAAAAGAATAGAAGAAGTTCATGAGGAACAAGTGCCAACTACACAAGAAAAAATTGGTGCTCTTGAAGATATAGAAGAGGAGTTTAGTGATGATTGGTATGATGAAGTACTGGAAGATGAGGATATTGTTGAAGAAAACTTTGAAACAACATTCTCACCTCTAGAACCAATTCAAGAACAAGATGAAAGACCTCCAGACTTTGAAGACAGATATAACTATCTAGTACGGATGAAGTATAATCAAGTATTTCAGGATGGACTGACTGTTTCTCAGATAAATGATGAATATGAGAAATACGTTGCAGTTGAGTCAGTAGCTCCAATTGATCCGAATGAGATAGTAGTAGAGCATGGTGAATGGAATAGAGCTCAAGAAAGTATCAATATTGAAGAAGTGCCTAGATCTGAGCTACATCATCCTGATCGTGAAGATATGAGCATATAAGCTTTAAGATCATGGTTACAGGCACGTAATTATCCATGGAAAAGACTGAAAAGACTACAATTTGTGTCTTTGAGGAACCTTGTCAGGAGCTTTCAGGAAACTGAAAAGCAGTCAAACAAGATGATCATACTTGACACTGACAATCCTCAGTACTTGGAGATTACTAAAAGATCAAGGGTGCTGAATCCTCAGGAGATTAAGTCAATGGCTCAAACAAAAAGTGCTCATTAAAATAAAAGAGAGTTGATAAAGATGTTTTCTGGTTCAGAGAAACAAGCTTATAAAGCTTCTTCTAAGCAGAAACTATTATTTGACAGTGCTAGATCTACTGGAGACTTGGTGAGGAATGTTTTCCAGAAAGGACAATCAGTTGCTGAACTTCTGAATGCTATGATTGCTCTTGATTTTACTAACCAAGTGAAGATAATAGCATGGAAGTATGATGAAGTATTTGATGCCTTTTTGATAAAGAGAGTAAATCGTGTATGTGATGTTTATCATTTTTACTCGAGCATCATAAAGCTACCAGTCCAGACTTAAAGGAGTTGAACAAACTGCCTTTGATCAATCCAATTGGAGCTAAAAGAGGTGATATGTTTGTTGAACTGTTAAGAAGAGGTATATTTAGAGCAAGTACTTTCCTTCAAGCAAGATATGATCAAGAGGACAAGGAGTACTTTGCTATGTTGAAAAAGAATAGAAAGATAAAGGGCAAACAATAAGAAGTGAACACTTTTTGGTTGAGTTTTGTGATCATTATTTTGAAAAGTTAAACACCAGGATTGAAGGTGATTGACAGGACACAAAAGTCTAAACCAATCCTAAGATGGTTTTATAACACTCAGATGTTTGAGCTTAAATTGGTCTGAAATCTCGAGCAACGGGATGAGGATATGATCACCCTTTTGGGTGCATTTGAGCTTAAATTGTTACATCCAAGTTACATTTCATTTCTCTCTGTTCAAAAGTTTGAAAAAGTATCTCCAGAGATTGCTAAACAAGACAAAAAGTACTTTCTTTCCATTATTAATGTGATGAATGCTGCAATGGAAAGAATTTCTCTAAGGAAAGCACTTGCTTATGCTAACATTGTAAAGAAATATATCAAATATATAGAGTTTACGAGAATTTCAAAGAAAGGTGTATTGGAGGTATACCCAAAGGAAAGTTCAAAACCTATTGAGTTATATGCCAATATAGACATAAAAGGATTATCAAAGGACACCTTGGAGAGGATGAGCAAGATAGAGATAAAAACTAATGAATCAAGACCAGAACAAGGCATTCTAGCTAGCAAATTCAAGTTAGCCATAGCGAATGCCTTAAAAGAGCAAGATTTATACAAGAAAAAGCCAATGTTCAAAATCAAAGAAGAGCCTTAGGATTTCTTTGATGTTTGAAGATTGAAGATTAAAGAATGAAGATCAAGAGAAGAATGAAGATTGAAGATCAAGTTAAGATTAGAGAATGAAGACAAAGAGAAGAACAAGCTGAGAAAACTGAAGATTTTAAAGACAAAAGACAATGTTAATCTTAGGGGGAGTATTGTTAGTGCTTCTTGAAAGATTAACATGTTGTCTTTATGTGTCTTTTATGTTTTTGTCATAGTATAGGGACTAGTTTTGGAATTAGTTAGTTCCTTTGTTTATTGATAGTATATATAGCTTAGACTTATGTTGATTAGAAAGACTTGAACAAATTTGCTACTTACACTTTGTAATTGTCTTTGCTATTATCAATAAACTCTATGAACTTTTGTTGATATTGTGCTTTGATTTGATTACTGTGTTTGTATTCCATTGAATTGTCCTCTAATATCATTACAGATCTGTACATTTGATCCTATCAACCTCTTCATATTGAATATTGTTCTTTCAAAGTTCATGTTCAATATGTTTGACTTGTTGATTTTCATCAGGTGATATCAGAGTCTTGGCTCAATCAAACATTGATTTCAATCCTCTCAATCATCAAACATGATTTCAGTGGTTCATTAGCTTCAAAAGACACATTCTACAATCTGTTCAATCATCAAAACTCATCTTCTTCTACTCATAACATTCATTGAATGCAAATAAACATGATTTTTAAATCTGTTTATGCATTTTGAAGAAGTGTTTTTGATTTTATAGCTTGAGATTTCAAACAAAAACGTTTTCTGTAGATTATTTGATATGACAATACATGGGTATTGTTTATCATTATCCAAAACATCATCAAACAGAATGGTTTCGAGTTGAAAAACTCTTAAAAGTGTGAAAACCCTAATCGGGTTTTTAGGGTTTTTGACACTGTCTTGTGTTTTTCTTCGAATCTAATGCATTTGTTGAATTCCTTAAATTCATTAGAGTGTTCATTATCACCACAAATTAGTGACAATCTCACTAGAAACACTTTTTGTTCAAAATTCAATCACCGGATTGAATATTTTGCATAATCATCAAACAAAATAATATTACAAAAACCCTAGTGTTTTTGTTTACACAATTCATGAGAATTGTGTTTTTGTTCTAGAACATTCATCACTGAAATTTTGTCTTGGGCAAAAAGTTTTCAAAACTAAACTTTTTGATTGAAAAAGTTCACAAACAACAGACAAATTGTTGTTTTTTAGGGTTTTCTGTAAAAAGGGAATATTGACTTTAGGAAAAGGACAAAAACAACATCATTCCCTTCTAAAATCCATCTTGTCAGCCGTGACAAGAAAGAAACAAATCATAGCATATTAATTAAATAATTAATTAATTCCTTTATTTGATAAACTATTAAAATTGATTAGTTTATCTATTTATCAAACAAATCCTAGGGACAAATTAGGATTAATTAAATTTTAACACCGGATTAAATTTAAAAACAATCAAGTTAACTTAATTTTAAGTTAAAATCAAACAAACATGTCTGATGAACTTTCAGGAATAAACAGTGGTCTGATATGTCGACTGTAAAACAAAGCAGACTTCAAACAATGGAAGATCATGTTTCGTAACTGGATTATTCTTCAAGACCCTGATTTGTCGACTTCCATAACTGAAGGACCTTATATTCAAGTGAACCTGGGTCTAGACTACAACACACAAAAACCAGTAAGTTTGAAGAACGTAGCTGGTGATGAAATTTAGAAGGTGAAAACTGATATGAAAGCATACAGTATTCTGGCAGTGACATTGCCATTTGAAATCTTAACACGGGTTGAGAATTTCAAAACAACAAAAGAACTGTGCAAAGTTGTTCACATAATGTGTGAAGGTAGTAATGAAATAAGAGAAATTAAGAAAGAAAAACTGAGGACACAGTATGAAACTTTCCATCACGTTCAGGGAGAATCTATTCCCCAACAACTTCACAGATTTGTACAACTTGTAAATGAGATTATTTTTTATGGTCTCAAATATGAATCTGTTGAAATAAACAAAAAGATGTTGCATACATTGCCTGAGAGTTTGACTCAGTCAGTGTCACTTATGAAAGCAACATTGGATCTGGGAGCACTATCATTGGATTCTCTTGTGGCTAAGGTGGAGGCACTAGAGTTAGATGAAAAGTCCAGAAACAATAACACAATCAGACATGTAGAAGCATACAAGTTCAAAGAACTACAACATACAGACAATGCATTCTTGACAAGCACTGGTGAAGATGAAGATGAAGAATTCTTAGATATTGGTGAGACCTCATTCTTCTCTGCTCCAGATTCATCCAACAATAAACAAAAATGTAAGAAGACTGGTGTTCATGCTTCTCATGAAACAACACCTCAAAGCAAACATAATCAACATCATCATGGTTCAAGCTCAAGCAAGCAATAACAGACAGACATAAAACATCTCAAGTTTGATAAGCCTATGGATGCTCTCACCATCATTCTTCAAAGTGATGAGCAGAAGGCAGCTTATGCAACCTTTTCAACTAGTTTTAAAGCATATTTGGGTGCCAATCTCATACCATCTTAGATCATTTAACAAGATTTAGATGAACTTCCACCAAACATGGTTGAAGAAATGGATCTTCAATGGTCTATGGCATTGATTGCCTATAGATAAAAAAGGTTTCTACAAAGAAACAGAGAAGAAATAGAGGTGTAACGCCCGGAAATTTCGATTTGGAGTGTCATGCGACTGGAGCGTCCAATCGCATGGGAGTCATGCGATTAAAGCTCAACCGCACGACTGGA
>BJCO01722298.1:0-11652 GCA_018326465.1 Flaveria floridana | reverse complement strand
TATATATATATATATATATGCTTAACCCATGGAAACTTACCAAATTTTTAAGTTGACCATTTATTTTTAACATGTTTCAGTATTGCTTCTTGAGAAATTCTTCTTGCTCATATAGAACTTGGACTTAGTTAATTAAATATCTTACATTATTGTTTAAATCTTTGTTGTATTGTAATGACTTGATTGTCTAGTATTATTCAATAAAAAAATAGCATTTAATATTATTTCAACGTATTTAATTCCATGAGCTATGAAAAATCGTTTCACATTCGTCCGCCCCGATGATTCCGTCGTTGGTCGGGGTGTGACATTATGTTTAATTAATTTTTTAATAATTAAAAGTTTGTGAAATTTAAAAAATTATAAACAAATATTTTGGGTGGCATTGATAAAACACTTTATACACGTCCGTGTAAAAATCTTTTCAGTGCCACTAGCTAGGGTTTCGATTATACATACTATACATAAAAAATTTATAGGTATCAGGTGACAGCCATATTAGCATGAGAGTTGCGCTCCATCCTGCTTAGTAAACAATAATCAAGAAAAACATAATAAATAAAACATAACCTAAAACTGTTGATTCAATCTTAAAGTACGGACCGGGTCACCTACCATCATCCTCTAGCTCCACATGTAGTGCACAAATACATACAAGGACAGTAACGTAAATTCACCAAAGTTCATTGCAAGACGCATGTTTTTTTCCGAATGAACATCCCAACAAGCTTTATATTCCTCTATAAATAGATATAGAATAAAGGTAGATCACCAACCAAGCTTTGATAAATCTTTAAGCTTAACACATATTTTCTGTAGTTCAATTCTCTCCATTCTCAAATGGCCTATGCATCAACTTTCTATCTCATTTTAGTGTTGTTACTGACATGTAACATGTATGTTAATGGATGTTATACGTCGATAATAAGCTTCGGGGACTCACTCGCCGACACTGGAAACAAGAAACTACTAACCATTAAACACGATGGCTCGCCGCCCCATTTCTTGCTTCCCCCTTATGGTGAAACCTTTTTTCATAACCCCACTGGGCGTTTCTCGAATGGCCGTCTAATCATTGATTTCATCGGTAAATGATATACATATGTTCATGACAAGACTTAATTCTGTCTATGATATTCTTATCTGGTAGGAGATTTATATTTTTGTTTTTTTTTCTTCTTTTTTTGTTTTTGAAGCTGAGAGTCTTGGGTTGCCATTGATACCACCGTCTCTGGCTAGAACCACAACCGCCAACAATGCGGGGTGGGGACAAGGGGTGAATTACGCGGTTGCTGGTGCGACGGCGTTGGATCCGTCGTTTCATATGGCAAGAGGAGTTTATGTAAGCACAAATGCATCTCTAGAAGTTCAATTGGGATGGTTCAAAGAATTGTTTTCTATTTCCCCTACTGTTACAGGTAACGAGGTCAAACCTTCATGCACCTGCTTTTTGTTTCACGTTTTAATATTTAAGATAAAAAAAACTATAAGATAGGCGTGTTTTAAAGCATTTAATGAAATGAGGTGAAAACAGGAGAAATAAAGATTTATTAACAATATTCTCTTTAACTATTAATTTAAGTTGAAGAAACGGAAACAAATACAGTTACAAAATGAAGAAACGGAAACAAATACAGTTACAAAATTTTACTACTTATTTTATCATTCAAACCTATGAGATATAAAGATCTAATCGTAAAACTATAACTTTGTTTTCTCTTCATTTTAAGTCGGGAAAAGATAAAATCTTTACTTTTTTGTTTTTCTCAAGGTTGTTTGACAGTATCTGAATCAAGCTCTTAATTGTTCAGATGTTTAAATAGTTTAACACTTAATGGTTTAGTCTGTTTGTTTCACAATCAAATGTCTGAATAGTTCAAATATTTACCTCTGAATGGTTAAACATTATACTAATAGTGAATGATTAAGATGTCTAATACTGAATGCTTAAGACCTCTTATCTGATTAGTCAGACATTTGTCTTTTAATAGTTAAGCGATATACTATCTATTAATGGTTCAGACCTCTTAATGGTTCAGATCTCTTAATGGTTCAGACCTCTTAATGATTTAACACTTAAAACATCTTATTGATTTAAAACTATTATTAGTTCAGCACTTGAGCATTCAAATGTTATCAAACAATGTCTCACTCTTTAACAATTTCCTTTTGTTTTTCGTTTTTTTCCTCTCCTTTATTCCTCTTTTTTTCTTCCATAAAGTCCGGAACACGTGAGGGTGTTAAGTGTAAGCGGTCCTGTTGAACAAAGTTTTTGTATTTTATTGGGATCATCATTAATTGGTGGTTCAAAAAATTGCAAAGCAAACCGGATAGGTTGGTCATGTTGACCCAAACAACCAAACCGGTGCTATTAATAGGTTGTACATTATGAAGAACGATTCATTTTTAAAAGTATTTAAAATAATACATAGTTAAAAATAAGTATTTCTTGTCGGTGTATTCGAAATGTTATTAAACATTATATGTCAAAAAAATATAGAAAAAAATGATAAAAATTAATTATTACGCTAACGCAAGCATGCAATAAAGACTTATACTATAAGCATACGTGCTTTACGTTCTCTCTTATAATGTATAAGTAATTTCCAACGTATGATACTTGGAAAATAAAATACTAAATTTTAATATATATAATTATTTCACAAACTTTTAGACTTTTTAATATGTGCTTTGTAAAAAGTACATAAAAGAGTTGTTTGCCTAAATTATGATATATGATTTAAAACGTTTATGTTTTTTTCTTGTATAATTATTTATAAATTAAATTCTATTAAATTCAAGTTAAATTATTATACAAAAATATTAAAGTTATTGAATTGAAAAAAGTAATTGTGGGAACCACATCATTCCTTCCTTTCCAAAAAGCTTTAACAAGTTTGTTTAAGTCTCCAAATATATTGGTTTGTAAAGTAGTTAAATAAATAAATTATTGGAAGATTATTCTCTAAATACAATAATCATCTTATAAAGTGACATGAGGTGATTTATCTCTATCATAATAACTTTCATAAAATATTTTATGTGATATGGAGAATGTTGTACAAGTACAAAATTTTATAATTACAATCATAAAGACTATTCCGTCATTTAGGGACCACGTAGACAACTTTCAGTAATATTTGTATACTCATTCAACTCTTGCTTAACCCCTCCGTTGGGATGTTTAAATTCGGATATCTGAAATTCGGATATTTAAAAATTTCGGATAGTGAATTTCACTATCTGAATCCGAATCCGAAATTTCAGATATCCGAATTTCGGATAAATTTCGGATATCTGAAATTTCGGATTCGGAGTTGGATATCCGAATTCAAAAAAGTTTGTATTGTTTAATAAATTTTATAAAAATTCAATAATTTTTATTGAAGTTTTGATCGGATATCCGAAGTTTTTAGTTAAAATTCCGAAATATCTAAAAATATTCAAAATATTTAATTAATATTTAATATTTTTAAATTTTTATAAAAATATTTTTGGATATTTCGGATATCCGAAATATCCGAAAATTCTGAAAATCACTATCCGAATCCGAATCCGAAATTTCGGATATCTGAATTTCGGATATCCGAATTTTCGATATCCGAAATTTCGGATATCCGAATTTTCGATATCCGAAATTTCGGATATCCGAATTTTCGATATCCGAAATTTCGGATATCCGAATTTCGGATTTTCGGATATTTCGGATTCGGTTTCGGATTCAGATATTTTTAAAATCATTCGTTTGTTCAATATTCATTCATTTTTTAAAAAACATTTTTGTTTATTAAAATTGTTTGCTTTTTAAAAATATTCAATTGTTAACTTTTTTTTTATTAAATCTTTTGTTTTCTGTGCACGTTTTTTTCTAAAATGTTCATTTTAAAACCGTTTTTAATACAATTGTTCTTATTAAAATTGTTTTTTAATCTTTCTTATTAGAATCATTCTTAATATCATTCAATATTCGTTGATTTTTTTATATCATTTATTTTCACATCGTTCTAATTAAAATTAGTAGCTTTTGTGTGTGTTTTTATATTTTTTATTTTTCTGAACATGTTTGAAGAAAAAACTCATCATGTTGATACAATGTTGGGAATTTAAACAAGTTAGAAACATAGCCACCAAAAAAATAAATATAAATATAAACATCGCAAATATATAATATATGTATGATTTACTATAGCCATTATAAAAAAGGTTAAAAAATTGAATGATTTTAATCAAACGAACTGTTTATAAAAATCAACAATGTAATAAAGGCATTTATAAAAAATGAAAGGTTAAAAAAAATAACGGCTTTTAAAAGACGAACGGTTTACAATAAACAAAAAGGTTTAAAGACGAACGGCTTTTAAAAAATTAACGGCTTTTAAAAGACGAACGGCTTTTAAAGGCATTTATAAAAAATGAAAGGTTTAAAGAAAGACGTATTTAACTGTATATATAAAACGTGTTTTTTTTAAATATGAGCGTAAAATATTAAAAAAATATAGCAATAAATGACTTTAAATAATAAAAATATAAGTATTTTTTAAATATTCAAATTAAAACTCATTTAATCCGTTCAAAAAAAGCTCATTTAATAGAGTAGAAAGAGTAAGGTTGGGGGTTATTTTTGTTAATTTGAGTATATGGATAACAATCCTTTATATATTACAAAATTTTTTAATGGATATAAACAGGCCCTAAGGTGTAAAAAGACCAAAATATTCTTATACTTAGTTGAAAAAACTAACAGAATTAATGTTAAAGGGTCAAAGCCATTATAAAATATAACTTCAAGGTCTGATATATTAAAAACTACTTTTTGGGCCAAAAAGTTTAAACTGAATAAAGCATAGGGACCAAAATAGTAATTTACTCAAAAATTTTAAAAAAATATTAACATCATTGGTCAAAAAGACGAATATATAAACGTTTTAAAAAATTGAGGCCAATAATAAAAACAAATCAAATTTCGATACTCAAATGAAAATATTTGTAATACTCAGGGACCAAAACAAAAATTAACTCTTTTAATTTTTTGAACAAGATCATGCTTAATAAAACATTAATTTAAAAATTATTCTCTTAACGTTTTAATTTGCTATAAATAGTACATTTTATAATTAAATTTTTATTATAATTTTGTCGATAAAATGAGTAAGACACTCTTAAGAAAAGAGTAATATAGTACTTTTTCTGAGAATATGTTTTTGAACAGTTTTTGTAAAACTATTTAACTTGGTTGTTACACTAAAAAATAAATTAGGAAGAAAACAAAAAAAGAGAAACCCTACACATCCAACCTTTTTTATAATCAAAATTAACACTTTAACAAAAGTTTATTAAAATGTAGGACATTTATCATTTGCAAATAAAACTATTTTTTTAATTGTTTCGCATAAAGTACTATGCATTATCAGCTTGCAACAGGTAGAGCTTTAGCATATTAGCTTCATTATCATCTGAACCAACAAAGTCCACAATGACTTTCCCTTCATCCACCACCTCTAATAAAATAAAATCTAATATTGATGTGGTTGGTTATTTCATGAGAAACTGTGTTTTTAGCCAACTGAATTGCCCCCTTGTTATCACACAGGACTATAGCACCATTCAGGACAACTCCCAACTCAGTAACAAGCCCTTTTAACCATATTGCCTCCTTAACTGCATCCGTTAAAGCAATATATTCTGACTTAGTGCTAGACAATGCCACAACATATTGAAGAGAAGCTTTACAACTAACCACATTTCCCAGCACTTTAAACACATACCCAGATATGGACCTTCCTCTATCCATATCTTTAGCATAATCAGCATCAACAAACCCATGGACCAAAGATTTATCTACAATGCACTTGTTAAAACTCAAGCCAACATCAGGAGTACCATTTAGATACCTAAGTATCCACTTTACCCCTTCCAAGTGATTCTTCCCAGGATTAAACAGATATCTACTGACTACACTCACACCATAGCCTAGATCAGGCCGAGTTTAAACCATCAAATACATCAAACTACCCACCTGCATTGCCTATTTCCATTCCTCACTATGTTTAGACACACAATTGCCTCTTCATAGGAAATAGGCTCAGAAGAACTCTCTTCTTCTACTCCTAAAAACACAAAAGCAGACAAATCATCACTACTTCTGTACCTCACCGGAGGCACTATAACCCTCCTAGACCAGTTTTTAGCTAAGCCTTGTGAAACAGTATGTGTTGCTTATGTTGTTCCATTACCTTTAGAACCACCACCTTTATTAACCTTATCATCACTAGTATCAGGATGCTCCACCTCAATAAAACATTTCTTATGACTACTAGTTTCACGTCTTTATATATGGTCTCTTCATCCTAGGTTACATCTCTGCTCACAATCACCTTAGGCTTCACATCATCAAGCCTTCAAAACCATACCCTTTGACCCCTGCAGGGTACCCTATCATGTCACATTTGTGAGCTCGGGTCTCAAGCTTACCTTGCTTGACATGTGCATATCCTACAGAACTAAATACTCTTAGGTTGTTGTAATCTTCCTTCTCACCTGTCCATGCTTCCATGGGAGTCATCATATCAATGGCTATATCAATGGCTGTAGATGGAGATCTATTAACCAAATAAGCTGGTCTACAAACTACTTCCGCCTAAAATGTCTTAGGCAATTGTGCCCTAATCCTCTCAGGTAACCCATTCTGCTGAGGGGTTCCCAAAACTGCTAGATGCCTTAAGATTCCATGTTGTTTGCAAAAATTATCAAACACAAAGTTGCAAAACTCAAGACTATTATCTGTCCTTAATTTCTTGATCTTCCTTTCAGTCTGAGACTCAACTAAGACTTTCCAATCCTTAAACTTACTGAAAGCTTCATCCTTAGTTTTTAAAACATATACCCAGACCCTTTTTGAATAATCATCAATTAAAGACAAGAAACACCTTGCACCTCCCAATGAGTGAGTCTTTACTGGCCCCCACAGATCAGAATGTATGTAGTCTAACACACCCTTGGACTTATGATGACTCCTGGCAAACACATAGTTCTCACATATACTCATCTTGCCAACTTTCATATCACCTAATACATTCTGTTTCTGTAATTCTATCAGCCCTTGATGAACTAATATGTCCAAGCCTCTTGTGCCACAGATCAGCATCACCTTTAAGCTTTGATGAAGAAACTGAAGCACTAACATCTTGAGACACTTCTCCATCTAACAAGTAAGTGTTGTTGGAACTTCTTATGCCAGACAAGATCACCAGAGACCCTCTTACAACTTTTGCCTTACCATTCTTTAGACTCACATCATACCCAGCTTTCTTAAAGGTCCCCAAAGGGATCAAATTCCTTGTCAACTTAGGAATATACCTGACCTTCTCTATAACCACTTTAGTTCCATTATTCAACTTCAGTGACATAAAACCTAGACCTTTGATTTCGCATGGTCTATTATCTCCTAACTTCACCTCTCTAACATCTTCCATCTTGTGACTTTTAAAGTACTTTAGATGTGGAGTCATGTGATATGAACAACCTGAGTCTAGAATCCATTCTTTTCCTCCTTAAACCTTTGATACAACCATGACACCTGCACTATCATAACAATCACTGGATTCTTCTTGAGTGACATTTCCTTAACCCTTAAGAAAACCATGTTCTGTCTTCTTCTTCTTTCTTTCAGGGCATTCTCTTTTTAGAGGTTTATCTGAGTTACAGATATAACAACTTCTTTTCACTCTAGACTTAGATCTTGAACCTCCCCTTTGACTTAGAGCTCCTGCTCTCAAATCTACCCCTCATAAAAATTCCATCACCAACTTCCTCCTTCTTATTAGATCTCTTCTTGAGTTCTTTAGAATTGAGTGCTGACAACACTTCTTCCACAGACAATGACTGAGGAAGAGAGGTAAGAAAAATAATGGCTTGATCCTCCTCATCCAGGGTAATATCTATATTTTCAAGATCCAAAATCAACTTGTTAAATTTATCCACATGATCTTCAAGTGATTTACCTGATATCATCTGAAACGTGTACAATCTTTTCTTCAAACAGAGACGAATTACGAGCGACTTGGTCATGTACAACGCTTCGATCTTTGCCCAAATACCTGCAGCAGATGTTTCTTTGGACACCTCTCGTAAGACCCTATCTCCCAGACACAAGTTAATCGCACTATGTGCTTTCTCAAGTATCGATTTCTTCTCCTGATCCGTCAGATTTCCTGGTAACTTCTGTTCTTCAAGTAATGCATCAACACATCCTTATTGAACTCGCAATGCGCGCATCTTCACACGCCACAGACCGAAATCATTCTTCCCATCGAACTTCTCAAGATCGAACTTCGTGGACACCATCGTTCACTTTCACGATTCCGATCGAATCACCCTGGTTCTACCGATCTCTCTCAGATTCTTGATCGAACCACCCCTGTTCTAATCTAAATTCGAGCTTCCCATAAAAGCTCTGATACCAATTGTGAACATCAGATAGAACAAGAATCAAGAACAAAGCGAATAGAACTCGATTACTGATCGAATGTAATACAAGAGAATTATGAAAGATTGCGTTGAAAAGATTAATCAACTACACTCCTCACTGAGTATTTATACACCTCAGTTAACTACCTTTTAACTAACAGAATTTACAAATGTCACTAAAACCCCTCATGTACTTAAGAAAAATAACAAATGACAAATGAAACATATAACTATTAAGAAATGACAAACTAGTCCTTGCACTAACTCTTCCGAAATATAGCACACAAGCTTCGGAAGAAACTTCTACACGGAAGAATCCTTAAATGCAAGGATTAGCTTTACTACCAACCTCACGTAATACTTTGCAGTCCACTAACTCCTTTTCTCGTTTGTAAGCACTAGTTCATAGTTCCACCCTTAAAAGGTGGTTTAGTGATATGATTTTGCTATATAGGTTTCGCTAGTTTCCTATTATAACCTTTTGAATCTTGCATGTCAGCACGAGCTATGATTTATTTAACCTCATTGACGAGCCTTGTGATTTGCCTAATAGTTAGTTTTCCATGTTTAAAAATAAATTAGTTTCTCAAATTTAAGCACTACTTCTTACCTAGCTTAACGTATGAGACCAAGCCCAAATTAATAATTGTGTGATTATTTATGACACAATTATATGTCTTTCTATTAAGCCTCATATTCAGTTTCACTTCCATTATTTGGGAAGCATACGAACTTGCGCCGTCTTAATGTGGACTTCACGTATCACATATTAACTAGACGTTATTTATTACAAAATAAGTTCTTCATTTTTAGAACTGGAATGGTACTCGTTCAAAATTTGAGTTGTATTAATTTGTTTTATATTAAGGTTGCCTTTTATTTTCAAATGAAGTTATTAGTTTAGATTGGTTTTGTTTTCAATATAAATATTATTTTACTTGGACAATACAACATTTATTATTAGCATCATCATTATTGTTGTTTTTATGTATGTTTAACAAACATTTTAAATATATTTTATCACAACTTATAACTATATTAACAAAATTATTGTAGACATTAAAGATTTACTCAGATGCTCCTTGATTCTTATGGGAGAGATCGGTGGAAACGACTACAATCACGCACTAGAAGATGGAAAATCCATCGATGAGGTTGAAGAATATGTTCCTTTTGTTATTAAGGCCATCATCTCGGCAGTTAAGGTAAGTATACAACCAAGTATACTTCTATCTTTTTATTTTCACTTGTTTTCAATCTTAAATAGAACAATTCACTTGACAACACTTTAATTCAAGAATATTTGGAAAACAAAAACAGGAACTTATTGATCTAGGTGCCGAGACACTTGTTATACCAGGAAACCTACCAATTGGATGCTCTGCAACGTATTTGACTATCTTTTATGGCTCGAAAAAAGTGCAATATGATGAAACGACCGGATGCATTACGCAGTTAAACAAGTTTGCCGAGTATCACAACGAACTTCTCAAGACAGAATTAAATCAAATTCGGGAGGTTCATCCAGAAGTCAACATTATCTATGCTGACTACTACAATGCTGCAATGCAAGTTTTTCATTCTCCACATAAATATGGTAAATGACATATCACTTTTAGTCATGCATGCATGTAGTTACGACTTATGAAGGGATGAATAGATTTTGTACTTTATAGAGAAATTATTAAGGTTTTATTTGTTTGTTGGGCGTCTAGTTAATTAGCAATAGGACGTGTTTTTTTTAAAGGGTTATATTGTAGTAGACGTATCATGTATTTTTTTTGTACCAATATCCTTATCAAAAACAAAAATGAGATGAGATATTAACATGCTCATGCCAAAGATTCATAAGATTTTGAAATAACGTATATATGTAGGATTCACAAACGGTGCTTTGAAGGCATGTTGTGGAGGTGGAGGCCCATTTAACTACAACTCATCTATAGCATGCTCAGATCCGTTATCGAGTTCATGTGCTGAACCAGACACATACTTTAATTGGGATGGATTGCACTTGACGGAAGCTGCATACAAGTTTATCTTCAAAAGCTTATTTGAAGGGTCATACACAACGCCCCAATTCAAATCATTATGCCCAAGTTCAAGGTTACTACAACCACAAGGATTGTCAAGTTCTATGTAGAAACTGGAAAATTTATATAAGATTTTTAGTTCAAAGTGATTTTATTTTAGGGAAAAGGGATTTTTTGATAAATTAAGACATCATATGGTAAATCATGTATATATAAAATATGCATGTTGTCATGTATATTATATAATTATTATGTATAAATAATTTGATCTCCTACTTGTTAAAGGAAGCTTGCTAGTTCTTGTCGTAGGTGACTTTTGGATTTATAGATGAAATTAATACTAATAACAGGTTTGAAATGTTAATTATGTGGTGATTTTAATAACTTGCAAGACTACCGATTGTGAGAAAAATAAATGTTAATTACCTTACTTGTAAAAATTCACCTAGAATGGATTTTAAAAACAAATTATGTTTGACATACAAACAAGGTTTGAAAATGAGTTATAAACTACTAAAAAAAACTCCATTGAAGTAATTGTAGTACAAGTTTTTGTCGTAATGGAAGCACGGAGTTATGAACAATTTGTTAAGCAAAGTGATAGTAATTGTTTTAAAATATATTAAAATACTTTTGAGTGTAAAAGTTTTAAATTTTAGCTTTGATGAATGTGAATTGTTTTCCCATGAAATGACGCCTAAAAATGAGCGGACCCACGTGGAATATGGGCGTCAAGCGACATTCATCACTATTTTTTTTGAACGGCCAACAAAGATATATTATTAAAAACTAGCAAGTTGCTAGAGAGCATACACCATGTCAAAAACAAAAAACATCAAACAACTGCATGAAATTGTAGAAGACCATAAAAGGCTCGGCAAAACAACGAAAGAAAAATGAAGAAGTCAAGCGAAATGTGATCTCACGCGAGAAGCTGAACTCGCGCGAAATGCATACCCGCGCGAAAAGTCTGTCTCGCGCGAGAACTGTTTGTTTTAGTATAAATTTGTAATTTTCGCTTTGTAATTAGGTCTTTGATCATTTTTCATTCCAGAACTCTTGTATTACTGTGTGTTTTCGCACAAGACCTGTTATAGGTTGTTTTGTTCAATACAAGAAGCATATTTTGATCAATTCGATTCTTCTCTTATTC
>BJCO01722297.1:0-12506 GCA_018326465.1 Flaveria floridana | reverse complement strand
TTGGCACAAAGCCCGTGGCCCGAAGCCACCATTCTAGGCACAAATCCTGTTGGCATAAAGCCCGTGGTCCGAAACCACCATTCCGGGCACGAAGCTTCATTTCTAATTGGCACAAAGCCCGGGGTCGAATGACAAAGATCTCATTCGTACTATGGGTTTAGTCACCTAAACTGGTCCCCCTGTGTGTGAATCCTCATGGGTTAAAATCGCACGTTATAACACATAGTTGAGCTATCAACTCACAAAGAGTTGTAAACCTCCTTTCATTTGCTCACAAGACTTTCATTCTTCGTTCATTATGTTCCACTTTTATCATCTTAGGTCTTTCGCTTCATTAAGATAATACTTTACGTTCCTGATCATAATCACACCACGTAAAGTCACGTCATCATACGTAATAAGGAACATATCATACCATCATACATAATCATCATCAATCACACATCATCATCATGCATAGGAATCAATCATACATCATACATACCCAACAAATCATCTATGACCTCGAAAGCCAACTTATAGGAACCCCCAGGAACCTCCAAAGTCAAAGCTTACCTCTACACATCTCCCCGAAAGTCAGAAGGTTAAACTATGTTCTCTCGGGCACCCGAGCCCTATTTGGGCGTATGGGCACCCGAGCCCTATTTGGGCGTATGGGCACCCTTTAGTCGCATGGCCTCCCAGGCGACTGAACACTTAGGCGAATGAACATCAGCCGATTGGACTCTATGCAAATAGACACTAATGCGGATGAACCTCAGTCGCATGACTCCCATGCGAATGACCCTCAGTCGCACGACTCACATGCGTATGGACCTCAGTGGCATTCCTTTCAAAAATGCAGAATCTCGTCTCAATCATCATTTATCAGGACTCTTCGGCGTAAGTTCCTTGGCTTGGACAGGGCATTTAGTCCATATCGCTATTCCTGCATCCAGAGGGGAGTACGTTCGATGGAATAATTTCTTAGATGTATTACCACATCCCCAAGGGTTAGGCCCATGGAACAGGAGAAGGATTTCCCATTCCTTAGCCGGAAAGATATGTGGCCATGAAAGGCGAAGGAAGGCTGGAATGCCAACAGGCGTCTATTATTGAATTCACCCGACCCGACATTGTTTCTCTCCTATTTTGTAAAAAAGGAAACTCAGGTAAGTGCTTTTTTATAAACATATGTATATGAAATACGGTACTATATGAATAAGGGAGAAACTCCATGAAAGAAAAATTAATGATTCATATAAATCACTTAGTGGGAAATGGCCTGAATAAATCCAACGAGTGATTAATAATCCTGTTAGACATAAAAAAGTAGCTATCATCCCCTTTTCTTTCTAAATTTAGAAAAATGATTAAATAAAGGGATGCAAGTACAATAAACTAAAATTTAGTAATCCAACCCAAAAAGGGAATTTTTATCCTATTGTGTATCGTTTTGGCGGCATGGCCGAGTGGTAAGGCGGGGGACTGCAAATCCTTTTTCCCCAGTTCAAATCCGGGTGCCGCCTCATCAACAAACAAATGGAAATCTCTTATTCTGTTCTGCTGATATAACTCAACCAAATTTTACCATAGGTTTACTCTTTATTCACTTGAATTCAAACCCCCATCCGATCGCATGACCTCCAGTCGCATAGCCCTAGCTGTGTGCAGAATGCAATTTATCCCGAACTCAATCTGCCATTTTCGGCCTCCAAGCCCTCCCAAACCTGTTCTAAGCTTGATTCAACGATCCTAAATCTTAGAAACACATATCACAACACCATTCAAGCACGCACAAGCTCAGAATCAAAACCTATTCGAATCACACACAAACACCCACACACGGGTTCAACACACACACTTCAAAAACGGGTTTTACTATGTGTTCCAGCCCCAAACCAGTTGAAAACATGTAAAAGAGGGGTCCTAGAACTCACCCAAATAACACCGTCGAGTAGATCTTCAATCTAACCCGCTACACCTCAACTTTTGCACTCGAAATCAGGAAAACCGAAGCTTGAAACCCCTTTTTCTCCCTCTCTTCTCTCTTCGCTGGATTTCGTGAGTGTGGGGGGAGGGTGTGGGTTGTTCTCCCCTCTTAATCCCACCCCCCACTCTTCCAAACCTTCTCCCGTTTTGGCAAGTTTGGTCCCTCGACTTTGGGCTTTATTTCTTTTCTTTCTTTTTCTTTCTTCTTTGGCTTTAAAAAAATAACCGGGTGTTACACTTACTCTAGTTAATAATTATGAGTTAAAATATAATTCATATTTGACAAAAAATTATACAATTTTTAGCTCCGTGTAATGTAGTGTAGTGTCGTGTCGTAATTGTAAGTTCGTAATTAGAAAGTATAGTCTTAATTTTAGATGACCCACAACCATTAAAGATCTCACACTCCCTTTGTCATTTCGAACAACAAATACTCCCTGTGTCACTCTTAACTAACTTTTCGCCTTTGTAATTTTCAACATCTTTCATGCAATATCCGAGCACCGCACACAATGTATATAACCTTTTATAATCATCCCCCTCTCATTCTTCTGTCGATCTAAATCCGTTGTCCCAATGAATATGCAACACACTTATAAGGATGCAACCTTAGTCTACCTACTTTATGTTGAAAATTTTAGTGTTATCAATATCATTTCCTATTAGTAAATTGGATATAGTTAAGACTAAAGTGCTAATATACATCATTACAAGATAGGAGTTGTAAAGTGTATGTTTTTTTGAGACTATTATTTAAAGAACCAATGAAACGCATAGTTCAAGGGGGGTATTTCCTTGGTGAGGGTTTAGGGTCAATACGTCAGAAGGAGTCCAAGTCTATTTAATAGATTATATAAGTTAATCACAATGTCAAAATTTGACTACTTTGTGATTTCCCTTAATCGTCTACTTATCACTGAGTTTAAATTAAACGCATCCAAATATAAATAATTTTTAAGAAAATGCATTCACCTTAAACACACAAATCTTACTAAAAGATAAAAAACCGGCTCTTAAGCTATATGAGATTGACTTACTATAAATTTGAATTCAGATTATCTTAAATAAGTTTAGGCTTTATCTCAAACTGTATGTACTAACATATTAAGCTTAAGGGAGGAAGGGGCACCCTCGGGTACCCTTGCGGGTAGGCTGGCACCCGCGCGGGTACACCGCCGCCACCCAATTCGGGTACTCGACGGGTAGTGTTTCACGGGTTGTTGTCGTCGAGTCAGGTTGGAGAAGTAACGACTATTATAGCCGTTACAAAGTAGCCGTTGGGGTTTAATTTTTTTTAACCCTATAATTACTCACACACATACACACTATTATTTACATAAACTCAAACAAAATCATACAAACACAATAATTACACAAACACAACAATGTATGATGAGTTTTCAAATTTGTACATTCCCGAAAACGATTTGGATTCGTTAAATTCGAATGATAGCAGTCTATATTTTATGAAAAATTTCGTCGACAAAGCCCTGGAGGATACGACAAATGGTTCTTCTAAGAAAAGATATGTTCCACGCGATCGTGTAACGAGTCACGAGCTATTTATGAATGACTATTTCATTGACGATTCGAAATACAATGAACAAACGTTACGAGGAAGGTATCGTATGTCGAAACGTTTATTCTTAAAAATAGTCGGTGATGTCGAATTAAAAGAAGAATGGTTCCAAGACGGACTTGATGGGAGAATGAAAAAAGTTTCACCCCGCTACAAAAATGCGCATCCGCGGTGAGACAACTCGTAACAGGTAACACTCCAGCTAGTATGATGAGTATTTATGTATGTTTGCTCGCACTTCGCGTGAGTGTCTACAATTTTTTTGCAATATCATTATTAAATTATATGGTAGGGAATTCCTTCGAAGACCTACAAACCACGATGTTACACTTTTGTACCAGGCACACGAGGATAAGCATCACCTTCCCGGTATGCTTAGCAGTATAGATTGTACATATTTGTTTGGAAAAATGTGTCCCATCGAGTTGCATGGCCAATATATGAGAGACGATCTCCACTATCCGACGGTCATGCTCGAAGCGGTGGCTTCAAATGATATGTGGTTTTGACATGGTTTTTGTGGTCTGTCCGCGTCGAACAACTATATCAATGTTCTCAATCAATTCCCAATATTTGTACCTAAAAGGAATGGTACCGCACCCAAGTATCCATTTTATGTAAATGAACATCTATAGAAACGGGGATACTATCTTACCGACGTGATCTATCCTACTTAGTTAACATTTGTGAAACCGTCTCCATATCCAACCGATCCGAATTAAAAAATATTCAAGAAAGTGCAAGAGTCAGCTAGGGAAGATGTTGAAAGAGCTTTCGGTGCACTAAGAGGAAATTGGGGCATACTTAGGCGACCGATGCGGGCTATGACGGTTGACAAGATTCAGAGCGTGGTTTTCGCATGCATGATATTGCACAACATGATCCTGAAGGATGAAATTGCACAACATGATCCTGAAGGATGAAGAAAGAACGATATCACCGGTATACATAATGAACCATCCGATCCAACCAGTTTTTGACGGTAATGCTCTTTCGGAAATACATGATCAAGATATATATTTCCGACTTTGATGTGATCTTGTCGAACATCTTTTAAGTTTAGTTATAGCATACCTCGCTTTAGACGAAGAATAGGTTAATTTTAATATTTTATATAATATTTTAATTTTAATTATGTAATCTTTTATTTTTAATTATATAGTGTTTTATTTTTAATTATGTAAGTTTTAATTTTGTAATAAAAGTTAATTTTCTTTTTGAATTATTTAAATGTGAAAATAAAAGTTTCAGGGTAGTCCAGAGTTGTATTTCTAGTTTTTTGAGTGTTTTAGGATAGTTTAGAGTAATTGTGATATGACATTGTGTGATTTATGAATTACAGAGTAGTTCAGGGTACCACAGGGTAGTGCCCCTCCTCCCTAACTAATTGTGAGCATAACATATATGTTATGTTATAAATATAATTACTTCCAATAGATACATAACTATGAATTTTTATTAATCTGTCAGATTTTTTTGATGAAACATACTCTCTCTATTATACATCTACTATAACTTTTAAAATCACTATATGTATATCACGAAAAGGTCCAAAACATCTCTAAAAGAGATTTACAGGTTGATAACCAACCAAAACTTAACCATTACAGACCAAAATAACTAAATTTTTATAAAGCTAGACCACATCATTCCATCCTCCCTTGACTAAGATATAGATCAACGGTGGAGATCTAAAGACATAACCTATCAAAACCAAATAAAAAAATAATCACAAAGGACCCCACTCTCCACCATCCATAATCTATCTTCCCGGAGCAATCAAAGACACAATAAACCCCTATCAACGTACACCTCTTAATGCATAGAGTACAACCCACTCAAACATAGCTCCTACCCAATGAGTAATTACTCATCTTCTAACCTCTGGAGGCTAGCCGTCGATTCCGGCTAATCCGTCGCTCTTAACTCTCTTTTAATCGACCCGCAAACACATGTTTGTTTCACATAAACACACACACACACTATCTAGAAACCATCATTGTCGTTTCTAAAGTTTTTCTTTCATGGCGTCTGAAAGACACTACAGGGGCGTACGGAGGCGGTCGTGGGGGCGTTACGCGGTGGAGATTTGTGACCCGTGGAAGAAAACCCGGGTCTGGCTGGGCACTTTCGACACGCCCGAGGAAGCCGGCATAGCCTACGACAGTGCCGCGCGGTCTCTTCGTGGTCCGAATGCAAAAACGAATTTTTCGATGATGTCTTTACTGCCGCCGTCGTTTACTATGGATGTGGATGATAAGTCCTCCGGTTAGTGCGTCCGATGGGGGGCTGCGCCGCCGGGGCTGGAAGTGAATGGTGGTGGTGGTCCTCTGAGGTAGTGGTGGCGGATCGTGGTTGCTCCGGTGGGGGTATGGTGGCGGAAGGGTTTTAGGTGAAAAATGTGGGGTGTTATGGGTTTGTGAATCGTGGATTGGGTGTAGATTTGAATGAGGCTCCGCCTGTTTGGATTTGAAATGAAAGGTGCGAGCATCTTGTGTGTTTCTACTGTTTTTGTAGTTTTTTTTTCATTTCCTGTGTTAGGTTGACAAGTTTATTTGCAAATCATAGGTGCGTCTAAAAACAAATGATATTACATAGCGCCTACTAAAGAGACGCTCAGAAGAATATATGTACGCCCTACTTACGACCCGTAAAGATTTTCACGGGTCGTAAGCACTGGTGGTTAATCAATCAATCATTCATAATGTTAACGGCCCGTATACTCGGTTACGGTCTAACAAGGTGACGACCCGTTAGGCTGTTCACGACCCGTTACTGTTTTAGATCATGACCCGTGAAATCCTTTACGGACGTTATTTTTCAATGTTAATTATTTGACGAGATATATTATTTCTCGTTTTTTATGTAAGTTTGTATTTATTACATTATTTGATATGACGTAATATTCCTCGATATTCGTGTTAATTATGTGACGGGATTCAATATTCCATATGAAATACTAGATAAACATTAGGTTTATAAATTTATTTCATAAAATCATTTTTATGATAAATTTGAAAGATTTAAGGTTACGATGTCTATCTGGTATAACAACTATTTATTCGGGTCGGAATCTAACTATTACCCCGACGAGGGTTACGGATATTTCGGTGAGGGTGCTTCAAACTATTTAGCGCAGTATGCGTCGAATTACTGCGGGGATGACGGCGGTGATGATAGGGGTGATAACGGTGGCGATAGCAGCGGTGATAATAACGATTGTGGTTCCGGTAAAAGAGGTTTATACGACACGAATCAGGTTATAAGATATATCATATTTAATTTATACTTTCATTTACTAATAACTAATTATAAATATTAAAATTCGCAGGTTTTCTCATCTCGTGAATAATTAGTTGATTGGGCAAGCAACGTAGGATGAGAAATGAGATTGTTATTGTCACCAAACGTTAAAAAAAACTCGAATGGTGTGGTGAATAAAATATGGTTGAAATGTGATCGGGGTGGTGTTAGGTTTATACGACACGAATCAGGTTACAAGATATATCAGATTTAATTTTTACTTTCATTTACTAACAATTAATTATAAATATTAAAATTCACAGGTTTTCTAATCTCGTGAATAATTAGTTGATTGGACAAGTAACATAGGGCGAGAAAATGAGGTTGTTATTGTCACCAAACGTTTAAAAATAAACTCGAATGGTGTGGTGGTTAAAATATGGTTGAAATGTGATCGGGGTGGTGTCTATAAGGGAGCACCCACTATTAGAAATAGTGGCACCAAACAAACAAATTGTCAGTTTGAATTGTAGGGTAAGTACGAGATGAAGAGAGATGTGTGGATAATAGTTGTTGTGGACGATACTTATAACCATGAACCTGGTGAACACCTGGAAGGACATGCATACGCAATTGGGCTCACCGAAAAGTAGCTTTCTACTGTAAAGAATCTGACCGAGCAAAATATTGACCCCCGAAACATTCTAGGCATGCTGATGGAACAAAATCCCAATAACGTGTCTGCATTACGAACCATATATAACGTTCGGTCAAAAATTAAAAAGTCTACCAGAACTAGGGAAACCCCAATGCAGGTTTTTTTCTATACTATAACAACATAAATATATTTACACCCCTCACATAGATGAACCAACAAATACCGTAGACGGGTTTTTTTATACATCCCACATCTCACACTTTATGGCGTGCCTACCCACACGTGTTGATAATAGATACCACATACAAAACTAACTTGTACAAAATGTTGTTTGTTCAAATGGTTGGTGTGACATCCACCCTGAAATCTTTTTTTGTTGCTCACGTATTCATCGATTATGAGCGTGAGGTCAACTTCAGATGGGTGTTAGAGCAACTTAAAGAAACGCTGGAAGAAAAGTGTATGGAGCCCTGTGTTATACTAACTGACCGAGAACTCGCTCTGATGAAAGCGTTAGAAGAAGTTTTTTCGAATGCTATTCGATTACTTTGTGGATGGCATATTTCGGAGAATATTGTTAAATATTGCAATGAGAGTTTTTCTAATGAAGAGTGGGGTGCTTTTGAGCATGTGTGGTCGGTACTTATTAACTCTGCCACGACGGACATATACGCTTATAATTACAATCACCTTTATCGCAGATTGGTGACCAAGCATTCAAGTAAGTTTTCTAGTATTATTTATATATATACACATAAAAATAAGTAATTTTATTTTAAATAGGAGTATTGTTGTACCTCAAAAATAACTGGTTGGACCCCTACAAAGAGAGATTTGTGTCGGCGTTGATAAATAGTAATTATAACTTCGGTCAGCACACAACGAACCGAGTTGAGAGCCAACGTTTTTTGTTGAAAAGTTACCTCAAAGCAACCAATAGCACCCTGGATAGATTTATTCCTTTTATCAATAATATTTTAGTTACCCAGGAAATTGCTATAAAAGAAAGTTTTACCAAAAGCAAAATCATGCTTATGGTGTAGCATAATCATAAAGTGCTTCAATTGCTGCGAGGTAAGGTTTCTAGTGCAGCTTTAGATCTCTTAGTTGGTGAGATAAACATGATTTATCATTTAATGACATCCAAAGAATCGTGTGTCTGCCATCTTTTTACCAACTATGGTCTTCCGTGTGCTTATAAATTAAACAATTACTTTTAAACAGATGGATGTTCTTTTACATTTTAAATTTTATCATGAAAACTTTTTTTATATTTAATTTAATCTATTATTTTTATAGGTCAATGTATCCCGCCCGATGTCATTGATGTTTTTTGAAGGAAGCTTGATTTTTCACCCGCGTATATTGTATGGGAGATTCAAGTAGATGTACATAAAGAGATGGACATGGTGACAAAACATCTACTTGTCCAACCCGAAAATGTGAAAAAATATTTGATTAAAATTTTCAAATCGTACATTTATCCTTAAAAAACTGATAAAAAACCTCCTAAAGTCCAAACACATACGCGGGGTCGTCCAAAAAAAGATAAGGAAAAAGATACAATATTAGACCCCCACAAACATAGTTCATATGTGCAAGATAGAGAAAATTTTGAAGTTCCGCCAACATATTCAAGTTCTGTGGTGAAGTCAAAACAAGAGTATTTGCAGCGCAGTCAATCAATGTCTTCCAAAGTAAGAGGCAAAGACGGATTATCCCAACAGACATCCAGGTTTTCATATATCCCGGGTGACGAAGAAAAAAACAATTGTTCCCGATTTAGTGATTGGATTCCATCCTTCTTTTACTCGTATATTTCAGGTGCGGATGATGTTTTTGCCAACGACAACTGTGGTTTTCGTGCTATAGCACTCGCATTGGGATATGGTGAAAATCACTGGCGTTTTATTCGTACGGAACTTATAGTTGAGTTGGATGAAAACGAACATAGGTATGCTGCGATGTTTCACGATATAGTGCAAATAAGGAAATCATTAAACTCGAACGGGTTAGGTGCAGCTTCAAGAAAAAAACTGGATGACAGTGCCACCTAGCGCAATCCTGATTGCTAATAGGTTTCGAGTGGTTTTAATATTTATATCTATCGGTAACTCCGCTACTTTTTTCCCATTCTGGTTATCTACTCGTGATATCAGTGAACACCATGTGATTGCGATTGCTTATGTTCAGAGTAGCTATTTCATTAGGATTTGATTAGTAGGTGACTATCCAATGCCTCTTCCAAGCGGATGTTGGATCTATTACAAAACAGAAAACGCTAATGATTGGGAGGTTATATACGGAACGTGATTTCAAAAATATATACATCATCAAAATATATAAAGTTTTTCACATGAAAGCTAAATAAAAATACAGGCCTACTATCTATTCTAGCGATGGCTGGTCCTCCTCATCACCACCAGCAGCCTCCTCCTTATCACCCCCAGGTCTCCTAACAAAAGGAACCAACACCGACAGGGGGGTCGATACCCAGCTGAGCAGCCCACATGCTGCACAGATCCACCGTCCATACAAGCATGGCGTGCATCTCCGCACCCCAAATAGAATGAATCGGCCATAAACTCCCCCGTTGGAGGAATCTGGCAAATGATAGTCCTCACTACAAGTGCTACTGGCGGTGAGCCCGGTGCTCTGGCGTGCGGCTGCTCCTCTTCCGCGCCAGCGTCTGCCATAGGCTACTAGATGGTCCGACCACTATCAGTGGACCATCGGAGATCGTTGCCAAACTTGGCGGCAATCCCATGGCCATGACGGTCTGTCGCCCTAAAATCCTAGGCGGCGCGTCCGTCGTCTGCCTTGCAATTAGGGCGTCCGTAAACAACCCTAAGCGCGAGGCTATGACGGTGATGTAAGACCCGCAAACAATGGGGCTATCCATCTGCAAACAATCAAATTATAATATAATAATAATAGATTATAATTACCTATTAAGAAATTAATATAAATAGTTTTTACCTTGCCCTGAATGACACTGAAGAAATAGGTGGCCATCCAGTGAGCAAGATTCACCCGTCGGGGTGAATGCAACGTTCTCAAATGGCGCCCTCCCACGGCAGGTCGGATATCGTCAGCCACCACCCGACCAAAAGAGCCGCCTCTGACTGGATCTTGTCAGAATAAAAACGACCATCCTACGTCTCCTCCTGAGTGTAAAACCCAAGAGCCACCGCCACTCAGCAAGGGTGAACTCAAACTCCTGCCCCCAGCAAAAAACGAATGACTCTGTGCACTCGGGGGTCCTCATCCTCTATCGCGGGAGTGAACATGAAGGTGGACAAAAACTCCAAGGTGTCACACCCCGGGCCCAAGAAGGGTGGGACATCACAGACTAGCAACATATATGGCAGCGGAAACAAATCATCATAAGAGCACACAAGTAGAGAAATCACATGGCATTTCATTAACTTAATTAAAGTCCGGGACAAAACAGCTTAGCCCGGTTACACCAAATTGTTTCATCACAAGATTACATAGTTTAAAATATCATCCGATAAAACTATTCAAAAGTTAACTCTGAAATGAGTAAATGCCATGAGGTCAAGGTGCTAGGTCATCCAATGAGTCTTCCAAGTCAAGCTAAACCTCCATCAAGGTTACCTAAAACATGCTCAAAAAGATTTTGTGTCAGCTAAAAAGTTGGTGAGTTCAAGCGTTTTAAATTTCAAAAATAAAAGGGACTCATAAATTCCACAAGTTAAAATTTTAGTATTTATTATCACTATTGTGGGGTCATAATCAACCCTGCACTCAGTCCCGACTAGCCTCTTCTAAAGTTATGTTGTATCGGTTAACCTCAAAGGGAGAACTGAGCCTCAAAACAATGTACCATACATGCCGAATGGTTCACCATAGTATCTTATAAAAACCTATCACATGCCACAAACGATCCCTCAGGATCTTAGTGGGGTACCCTTCATATAAGGAAAGCACTGTGTGTGGGGGATTCCCCAAGTGGATCTACCCATATAAAACTAGCCGTTCATAAAAGAATTAATGATTGTGATTAAAGTATCAGCAGGTATAAACAATATCCACAACATAAGCATCATATAATAACACAGAAAAAGTTTCAGTTCAAAGGAGCATGCTTCATTCCCAAACCAATAACAAAAAAAAAGTGGACACGAGAACTCACCTTAGTATAAATCATGTTCCACAGTCACAAATAGTTTCAAGTCCTAACACCCTATAATCATAATTAAAGTAATAAGCTATAGACGCTTAGATTGTTGGAAGTGTAGTTAAGTGCATGTTTGTGGTTAATGGCGCACGTGACTTTGTTTCTTAAAAGCTTACGTTAAATATTTCCTTTTTAGGAAAGTTAGGGTTTTGGCACGTGTATATCAAGTTTAAGGGTTCTTATAAGTTTGTTAACACATTAATATGTTAAATATTAGTTTTGGGTCATGAGGTTGCAGAAAATGCAGAATTTACACTTTTGGCCCCTCAAGTTTCAAAATTTACAATTTCTATTCCAAAGTTTGTCTCTTTACAAAATTTTGACCCCTAATATTTTCTTAAGCTTTTTATAGCCTATTTGAGCCTGTTAGATGTCTAAAAATTCAGATCTTACTTGTGAGATTTAAAACACAAGTTCCTAGTTACCGTTTATGTTTACTTTTGTTAACTAAATTCGTAGAAATTACCTATTAACCCAAAAATTCACCAAATTCAAACTAAAATAATTATTCCAAGGTCTGAAGATTCGTATATTCTAGTTTGTTCATATTATGGCTTGTTTCTTGGATTATTTCCATATTTCGGCCACCGAACTAGTGTATCATAGCCACACCATCTCTTACTAAATTTTTCCAACCAATAAACTCATATTTTCAGGCATTCTAAGTCTCAAACTTTCTAAAATTAAATCCTAGTCCTTGGTTTCACATGAATACAATTGCAATCAGGTGCTTAACACCACTTGCACTAGTGTAACTATCATATTTGCATCCCAATCACCACTATATCCTTTGTAACCTCAAATCTAGAATATATATATATATATATATATATATATATATATATATATAT
>BJCO01722296.1:0-13770 GCA_018326465.1 Flaveria floridana | reverse complement strand
GGACGGAATAAATAATATATTAAATCATTAGTAATAAAAATTTATGCATTATAAAATCATGTTTGAAGATGAATATGATTATAGTTACGTATAAATAGGTACTTTAAGTAAATAAATAATAATTTATTTTTCTTAAACTTTTATATTTGTAGAAAAATAATGATTTTTAAGTATTTTCTTTAAAAAATTTAATTTAAAAAAATAGTTTGCTGTATTCTGTATTTTACAAAATTTATTTTTAAAAAGGTTTGTTTTTAATAAACAATAGGTTTTTAATTTATTAAACTATATATTTTTTAATTTGAAAATAGTATGAGTAATATTATTAGTATTCAATATTATTATTAATAATATAGAGAAATAAGAAAATAAGTTTAATGAGACTTACAATTATTTCACGCTTTTTAATATTTTTATAAATAGATAGATATGCTAAAACCCAGTAATCAAATGGATATAGTTAGTAATAGACACGAAAAGTTACAGTATACAATTTTAATATAAAATATAATTAAAATTAGATACATGTAATAGTTCAAGAAATAAAATAATTATGTTATTTTTTAACTCTCTTATCTAAATAGTTTTATTTTTAAACATTCGTTTTAAGTTTTTTAAAAAAATTCACCTTTTTATAATTTTTTTAAAAGCAAAACGATTTAAAATATTTTATTTAAAAAAGGTTTAGTGTTTTAGAAATTTTATATTATATAAAATTATAGTTTTTTATTATTTAAATTTTAGTTAAAAGATGTGATTTCTAGTTTTCTTAAGAAAATCTATTTTTTAAAAGATAGTTTGATTTTAAAAAATCTAGATAAGAGAGAGAAATATAACAATTAATAAAAGTAATTTTTAATAAGAGAAATAAATTTGTATGAGTATTTAAATTACTATAATACCCTTTTGAAGGGAAAATTGATATGTGGATGTGTAGAAAAATGACAAGTGGCAAAAGAGTGGATTAGGATAATAACAAGTGACAAAAGAAACATTGTTTTATTAGATACTATAGATTTTGTGACGCCAAAGACAACAATTAATGGTTAAAATTAAGACGGGTGAAAATGTGACGTTAATGACAACAATTAATGGTTAAAATTAAGGGGGTGAAAATGTTGTCATTAATAGAAAGTAGAAAAATGTTTCGAATGACAAAAATGGAACAATTCTTTTTTAGGTTAAGTCAAGCTCCATTAAGTTCTTAAACTAAAATGTCTTTTGTGTAATTCATTTTTTATAAAAAAATTATTTATTACTTTTCAAGTATAGTATTACTATATATACGTTTTAAAAATTGTGGTCTAATAGTCCGTCAAGATTGTCCAGTTTACAACGCACGCCATGTCTAAACTAACTACAACAGTTTATCTAAAACAATTACAATGGTAGATCTAACTTACAATAGTGTTCAAAGTGTCAAAGTATAACCCATGAACTTTGTGGAGTTATAACGATACATCCAAAATATTATAACAGTACATCTAAAAACACTTATAACTATACGTTCACAATATATACAATGACATAATATACATGTCACATCCTAGATTATTGTTGGGCTAGCTTCCCACAAAATCGATGAACTTACCTCTCTCTATATATACACACACGCACATATATATGCCGTATAGTGATCATTATAACTAAAAGAGATGGTTGGTGGTTGGGTTATTTCTTTTTGCTTATTTTTGGTTGTGAATGGTGTTGGAGTTCATGCATCACAAGATTTGCAGCCTTACAGAACTGCTTTTCACTTTCAGCCTCTCAAAAATTGGATCAATGGTACATGCATGTTTTTCAAGTTACACTTTGTAACACAATACACTTTCATATTCTTTTCTCAATATGATTTTAATTCATATTTATCAATGACTTTGATGAACTTCATCTTATGCATATGCTTGTATATATGCCAAAAACTAATATAAAACAAAGGATTTTCACCGACAGACAAACCTGTTGAAAATTTGTTAGTGAATGTGAGTCCTGTCGGTGATCTATCAGAAACAGTACATGGATTACCGATTAAAGTTAGTGTCCCTGTATTTTTATTGATACATTATTTATTAATAATCACTTTGTTTCTATACTCTTTATGATTGTTTATCTTGCACTAATTAATTTCTATCACATGTGATATGAACTGGCTGCTGCTGATGATCAACTCATAGACCCCAACGGTAAGGTTTACTTCCAATAAATAATATTATTTTTAACCATAAGTTTCTAACAAGATTTATGTTATTATTAACTCATATTAAAGGTCCAATGTATTTTAATGGAGTCTACCATCTGTTCTACCAATACAACCCTTATGGTCCACTATGGGGCAACATATCATGGGGTCACTCCATATCATATGACCTTGTGAACTGGTTTCTTCTTGAGCCTGCACTCAGTCCAACAGACCCTTACGACGTCAACGGCTGCTTATCGGGTTCAACCACGATCCTACACGGCCAAAAACCGATCATTCTGTACACCGGTCAAGATGTAAACAACAGCCAGCTTCAAAACCTAGCCTTCCCAAAAAACTTGTCTGACCCTCTTTTAAAAGACTGGATCAAATGGTCTCGTAACCCTATTATGACCCCGGTCAACGACATAAACTCGAACCAGTTTCGTGATCCGTCAACGGGTTGGATGGGGCCGGATGGAAAATGGAGGGTTGTGATTGGAAGTGAGATCAACGGTCATGGGACCGCGCTTTTGTATTATAGTACAGAAGGTTTTAATTGGAGTAGGTCTGAAAAACCTTTGCATTTTTCAAATGAAACTGGTATGTGGGAATGCCCAGACTTTTATCCGGTTAGTGATGTTGGTAGAAATGGTGTTGATGTATCTTTTCAAGGGAATGGTACAATGCATGTGCTCAAAACAAGCTTCAATGGTCATGATTATTATGTAATCGGGACGTATGATCTTGAAATGGATCGGTTTCTAGCTGTTACGCGTGATTTTAGTGTCAGTAACACGCAATTACGATATGATTATGGAAGGTTTTATGCATCAAAGACGTTCTATGATAGTGTGAAACAAAGAAGGGTGTTGTGGGGATGGGTTAATGAAGGCGATAGCGAATCGGATGCTATCAAGAAAGGGTGGTCGGGCCTTCAGGTACGTAGCCTTTTCGATATGACTAGAAAATTGAGTATTTGCGATTGAAATAAACCGTCACATACCTTACTATTGTTTTGCAACAGAATCACAATGGTTGCAACATTAGCAATGAAATCTGAAACAGTCACAAAATCTTACGACTATTTATTTACTATCGCTTGCGACCGTTTATTTACCAACACAAATGAGGGAACGTCTTGCGAAAACGGTAAAAAAACTATAGCTTAAAGTTTGAAGAACAATATATTTATATTAAAAATAAACTATAGTCGCAAACAGTCGCAAGATTACTGTCGCAAAGGGTTGCAAGCCCGTCGCAACCTCGCGGTCATAACGTAGGATTTGTCAATAACTGGTCGTAACATTGACCGTTGCAAAACATCTCAAATTATAAAACCAAAATTCGATCATAAAAAGACCACAACTCGCAATTTTTGTCAAAAGCGAATTAGCCACTTAGGTTTTCTTGATCACTTTTGCGGTCGCAAATGTAAATGCTCAGTTTTCTAGTAGTGATGTTCAAATGGTCAAATCCATAAATTTTTTGACATGTATACGGTTTCCATAACAGTTATAACACCTGTTTAACTCTTTCAGTCGTTTCCTAGAAGCATTTGGCTTAGCGATACTCGGAAACAGTTAGTACAATGGCCCGTAGAAGAAATCGAAAAACTAAGAGCAAAACAAATGAATATGAAGAATACAGAACTAAAGGGCGGGTCCCTACTCGAGATACCGGACATCACAGCCTCACAGGTGTGTGCAGCTGACTTGTTTTAACATGTATCTGTCTAACCACAACTTAATACTAATTCTCACATTGTTATATTGCTTTATTACACATTGTGAAATGGAACTTGTCTTTCAGGCAGATATAGAAGCGTCGTTTGGTTTATCGAATCTGAGTGACGCAGAGCTGATAGATTCAGATATGCTTGATCCACAACTTCTTTGTGAGAAAAAGAATGTTTCTATAAGTGGGAGTTTTGGTCCATTTGGCCTGCTGGTTTTGGCTTCAAAGAACTTGACAGAATACACTGCGGTTTTCTTTCGAGTGTTCAAAGGTCCTAACAAGTTTCATGTGCTCATGTGCAGTGATCAAACAAGGTTAGCATTTAACCTCTATATGATCGACACGATCACTAATAAACATAAACTTATAAGCTAACGGCTTTGCGATTCAGGTCTTCAATTGCAGAAAATGTGGACAAAAGCATCTATGGAGCTTTTCTTGATTTGGACCCTGTCCATGAGAAAATTTCACTAAGAAGCTTGGTATGTTACTTAGTTAACAACATACTCCACAATCCCAATACACGCATGTATACGTATATAAACTTAAATATACACATACGCGTATAGTAAACAAAATATCCCCAAATCACGACACATGAGATCACCATTTAGGCCTTTACATTGTATTGTGTGACTGTTGTGTTCTTAAATCATTATTCATGATACATAACACCTTAACTACTATCTCTATGTTGATGTTTATGATATTTTCTTTATTGAATTTACAGGTAGATCATTCGATTGTTGAAAGTTTTGGTGGCGAAGGACTTACTTGTATCACGGCTAGGGTATATCCAAAGCTAGCGGTTCATGAACACGCGAAGCTTTATGCCTTCAACAATGGCACGAAGAGTGTCACGATGTCAAGTCTAAACGCTTGGAACATGAACAAGGCTCAAATAGTACCTATGGCTTAAAAACTATCATGTTTTAACTATATAGAACAATGTTTTGGCACGTGTTACATGAAGCTTTTTAATAAGATATAGCTCTAGTTCGTGAATTGGTTGGTAGATTAGAGACTCATACGAAATAATCACGTGTCATGTTGGAAACTAATTGGATCGAGCAACACAAAAAAATAATTGGACCGAGCAACACAAAAAAATAATTGGACCGAGCAACACAAAAAAACAGACGGTTTTGTCCCAACAGTAGGTTGAGTATGTAGGTTTTTAATCTTGAAACCATATATATTAATTAAAGATCTAAATCAGAAACTAATACTATGATCCATACTTATTAAGTTCATGAGCTCCTCTAACTTTTATCTCAAGATTGTTTATTCTTCAAGTTTCAACTCGTTTCACATATGAACAAATTAGGATTGACTCCTTCAATAACATAAACATAAAATACTACCTAGCTAGGGTGTACGTATTAACTATTAAACAATCACAAGCATCTAATGAACTAAACAAACATGTAGTTTAGGTGAGTTCTTTGTGTGATACATAATTATATATGTAAATGGTTGTATTTGTTAAAATTTTATTGTTTTTATTATACACAAATAATATGTAATTTTTTATTGTTTTCTCTTGTTAAGTTAATTTATTACGAAACTTGGTGGAATTCAATGTATATTCATACAAAACAAACAAACAAACAAACAAACATACTCAGTATATCTCACTCATAGAGTAGGGTCTGGGAGGGGCAGGTGGTGGCGAGTCTTTCCTCTACCTTGAGAGGTAGAGAGACCGCTTCCAAAGAGACTCACGACTCGATAACAAAAGCAATAGCCATATCAAACACAAGCAAACATATTATATAGCATACAACATATAGGTATATAACACAAAAAAATAGAAAAATGCATACATCACAATAAGCGGCAAGTTGCACCTATAGAGGACAGATGAGTCTTCATTTACCTTTCTTATCCACAAATCCCACTAAAAGTCATTAATTTTAATTCTGCGCCTTCACACACTCCTATCCTCGATCATCTGCTCAGAGAGGTGCAAGTCTACCATATCTCGCCTAATTATCTCATCCCAAGTCAACCTAGGTCTTCCTTTACTCCTCCTACCCTCTACGGTGATGTTCTCTACTACTCTAACAGGTGTTGCCGTTGGTCTCCTCTTCTCGTGCCCGAACCATCTTAATCTTCCCTCTCTTATTTTATCCGTGATACAAGCCACCTCCAGCCTTTGTCGAAACACATAGTTTCTTATCCGATCCAGTATTGTGTGTCCACACATCCACCTCAGCATTCGCATTTCCGCGACCTCTATTTGTCGCTCGTGCGATTTCCTTATGGCCCAGCAGTCTGTTCCGTATAACATAGCTGGACGTACTGCCACTCTATATAGTCTTCCCTTTAGTTTTCCTGAAAACCTCTTATCACACAAAATCCCTGATACTGCTCTCCAATTGCACCATCGTGATTGAATACGGTGAGCTACATCGCTGTGTATCTCTCCGTCTTCCTGTACGTACGAGCCTAGGTATTTGAAGCAAGACGTCTGTGGAACCTTCATGCCCTGGATACTGATTTGGGTGTCCTCTTCAGCCTCACCACTAAAGTTACAATGCATGTATTCCATCTTAGAACGACTTATCCTTAATCTTCTGCGCTCTAGTGCTGCTCTCCACTGTTCTAGCCTCTCGTTAAGCACCCTTTTAGATTCTGATATTAAGACACTATCATCCGCAAATAGCATGCACCACAGGACTGGCTCTTGTATAGATTTGGTCATCTCATCCTACACTACTGTGAAGAGAAATGGGCTCAATGCCGAACCCTAATGGAGTCCCACTTCCACCGGGAAGAAGTCTGTGTCTTCAACTGGTGCTCGCACACACGTTTTTGCCCCGTCATACATATCATTGATTATTTTGATATACCTCTCTGGTACCCTTCTACGTCGTAGATTTTCCCAAATGAGTTGACGCGGAACACTGTCATAAGCTTTTTCTAGATCAATAAATTTTTCCAGTACGATTCAAATAATAAACAAGTGTATGTAGTACTATTAAATGAATTAATCTAATGACGTTAAATAAAATTAATCTAATAACTGTTTTTATATTCATACAAAATAAAAACAGTTATTAGATTAATTTTTTTAACGTCATTAGATTAATTCATTTAATAGTACTACATACACGTGTTTATTATTTGAATCGTACTGGAAAAATTCAAAATTCAAATCGAACCAAACTAAATTCGAATGATAAATTCGAACTTTGAATAATCTAATTGGTTTTCCGTTTTCGAATAAACCAACTATTGATTTTGGTTGTCAAATCGGTCAAAATGTTCAACCAAACCAATTTGAATAAACCAAACTAAAAGTCTAAAACAACACACATATATTTCCTTATATTTTTAGTTTTTATATATGATATTACTTATTTTCATAAATATGAAATTTATTTTTATTTGTTATATATGACATAACTTTTGTATACAAAACTTATGTAGCATTGTCTAACCGTACCGATTTGAATAAAGCGTACGGACAAAAATATACACGTTTTTTTTAATTTTTCCACAATACAAATGAATTCGAATAAATCCGAATTCAAACTTCAGAATTCGAATCGGTTGTTGCTTATTTGAATTTGAACCGAACCGAACCGAACCGAACCGAACCGAATTGTTTCGAATTCAAATCTTTGTTTAAAAATGTAAAAACCGAATTTCAATGAAAACCTCTATACGCCTAAACGGCTCTACGGCCTACGCCTCTACGTTCGTTTATCATTATTCATTGTTTAGCCCAAATGTTTTAATATTAGCCCAAATGTTTTAATATTAGCCCAAATGTTTTAGCCCAAATGTTTTAATATTAGCCCAAATGTTTAATGTCGGCCCAACCATAAATTAGGACTAATTAGGCTGTTCATGAACCGAACTGAACCGAACCGAACCGAACCGAACGCAGCTCCGCTCGAACTCGGTTCGGTTTCAAACCGAGCGGCTCGGTTCGGTTCGAATTTACAAATTCGAGCGCAAACTTCATGCTCGAAGTCGGTTCGGTTTTAATCCGAGCGCTCGGTTTTGCTCAGTTTTCGCTCGGTTTTGCTCGGTATAGTTTCACAACAATGCTTTTACCCTGTAATCAACTAGCAAATTTCACAGAAACAACAATGTCAATTTGTATCAAACAAATTTCACAGAAACACTTTTGTTAATGTATAGTTTAAAGTGCTTTTACCCTGTAAACTATCTTTTAAAGGTAGGTTTGAAGGTCGGAGACGGGTCGTGGTCGGAAATGGGTCGCGGTCGCAGGTTCGCGGCTCGCAGCAGGGTCGCAGGTTCGTAGATTCGGGCAGCAGGGGTCGGAGACCGGTCGCAGGTTCGCAGATTCGGGCAGCGCCGCTGGTCGGCTGTCGCAGGGGGAGGCCCGGAGGGTGGAGGCTGCTGGAGGGTGGAGAGTGGAGAGGGGAGAGGGGTCTGGCGAGGGGGAGTGGAGGCTGACGGCTGGACTACTGGAGCAGAGTAGGAGACGAGGAGAGGAGTGGACTGTGAAGGGTGAATGAGGTTTGAATGTATTGGTGAATTAGGGTTTTAAGTTTTTGACTAAAAAATTAAAATATTTGTAATTAATGAATAACTAAATAAAATAATAAATTAACATATATAATTATATATAATATATAAAAACTAGACTAAAAAATAATTTGAGCGAAACCGAGCGAGCGACCCTTCGCTCATGCTCGGTTCATTTTGAAAACGAACCGAGCCGCTCGGTAAATGTAGGACACTGATTCGGATGATATATGTTATTTTAATAACACTTATCTATCCGTTTCTCAACCGGGACCGCACCCCAACCTGTTCAGGAGGAAACCTATTGCTAAAAAAATCATTTGTCTTAACTCGGAGCATTTTGCTCAGAGAAAAACTTGAACATATGATATCCTCTTACGGTTGTTGTAAAAGTTAATAAAATTTAATGGTTTGAACTTTATTATAGGATAAAATATGTAAAAGATAACTAAATACTGTTTTTTTTTTAATTTTTGTCATGTATAACATATATGAAACTTAGTTAATATATATTGGAATTTAATATATATTGGAATTTAATATTTTAGGTCGACTTAAAATAAACAATTATAAAACCTTTTTACGTATTTACAGAAATATTTCTCCGAGAAATGTTCAAATAAAAGGGGTTTTAAATTCAAAAGTGTAAGAAATAATCTCAATCATTAATTTTTTAATCAATGGTTAAGAACGTTTAATAGGAAAAATTTATTAGAATGTATTTTAGTAATAACCACTTTGTTGATTTTTTGTAAGTTGCCTATTTTTTTAAACATTCCTAACTTAAAGGTAAGACAATTATTTTTCATAAAAATTACACCATAAAAACAAGCGTTTTTTATATTTAAAACGAGTATAGTATTCTTATATAAATTTTTTAAAATTTTTAACGTTTATAATCTCATATATCATCATTGTGTCTTTTAGTGCAGTTCATTATGTATTTTTGTTAGTTATTTGTGTTTTTCTAAAACGATAAAGTTTTTAAAAAAGATAATGATAGAATAACATAGATTGTGCTTCTTTAATATGTAAAACACAATAAAAAATTAATAACTAATTATTTTAATACATTAAAAACAATGACAAAATAACACAACGTGTCATTCATCATTGTGTAATCATGAACATTATGAATTTTGAAAAATATAATAGTGAAATAAAAATTATTATGCACTTCAAACTGTAAAACACAATGATAGATAACAAAAAGTTTATATACTGTATAAAAAACAGTGACAATAACAACTCATTGTGTAATTTTTAACATTATGACTTTTCATAAATACATTGGTAAAAGTATATTATTGTGCACTTCTAACTGTAAAACACAATAATATATAACAACCTTATGACTTTTGATAAATACATTGATAAAAGTATATTATTATGCACTTCTAATTATAAAACACAATGATATATAACAAGTTTATGTAATTTACAGAAAAATGATAATAAAAATACAAAATGATCTAAAACGTAATATACAATGGTAAAAACAAATAACAAATGATGTAAAATACTAAAATATATGACACAATGAACTTATATGTCACGATAAGCTGATGTATTTGAATATAAAATAATCTAAAATGTAATATACAATGATAAAAACAAATAACAAATGATATAAAATACTAAAATATATGACACAATAAACGTATATGTTACGATTAGTTGATAAATTTGATACAATGATTAAAATACTATTCTTTATAAAATAATAGAAAAACACATGTTAAATCCACAATTCTTTTTTAGACTTTTTCGATTAAATAGTATTACTATAACTCTACCCTCATAATAGTCCAATGTTTCAAGCTAAATTTTAGAAAAATAATTAAATATTAATCAAATTTCATATATATTTTATTTAAATCACGTATGTATTTAAAAGATATTAACATTTGTGTAAATAAATTATAACAATGAAACACGATTAAAACATATGTGTTTTTATAGTTAGAAAAAATATTAAATGAAAAACTAATCAAGTAAATATTCTCTTTTTAGTCTCTTTTTAGTCGTTTCAAGGTTAACAGTACAATGATTACAAAACCTACCAATCCAACCAACTATCTAATGACATTTTATTCGTTTCAAAAAAAAATCTAATGACATTTTATGACAAATAAAAAGATCCAGATAGTGTTTTTGAACGGCTAAGATCTTTGGTGTAAACCTATCCTTTCGGGACTACGTACAAGATCGACTACTCGACCGCCCACAAGACCCAGCCCCCCGATGCGCAGGAACCCCGTGGAACGGGTAAACCTTCGCCCCTTGTCAGATTCAAACCCGTGATAAAGTCCAGATTCGTCTCTCACCCAGATATCCCTCTAACTGGCACAATTGGGATTCGAACCCAGCACCTCCACTTTGAAAGGGCATGCTCTTAAACACTGGACCAAATTGTTGGGACAAAAGATCCAGATAGTTAAAAATAAAATAGAATATCGATGTCAAAATTAAAGAGAACCTTAGGCTTATCAATTCGGCCATGCCCGGTCATAATGACGTTATTGTATGTTAATCCGTTATAGTTTTATAGTTTTAAAATATTTTTTTTGAACAGCATGAAAATTCTATAAATACTAGCAAGGTGCTAGGAACCACATACAATCACCAAGAAATAACCACAAGAATTACATGGATTATAGATTAAAACTTGACCAATCTTCCACGTGAGATTTAGGGGCTGTTTGAAAAGGGGCTGACCCGGGCTGACCACTGATGGCTAACTCGGTCAGCTGGTCAGCGCGTTTGCTATTCAGGACTCGGCCACTGAACCGATGGAAAGCCGCTGACCGAGTCCCCTATACATTCTTCACTGACCGAGTCTCTTCTTCACCTCTCGATTCTTCACCTCTCAATCCCAACTCCCTACCGCCCCTAAAAGTGGAGACTGAAGCACCAACGCCCTCCCTTGTCGATCCTCTTCACCGACGCCCTCCCTCCGCCGCTCCTCTTCACCGGCAATCTCCCTCCAGCGCTCTCCCTCCGTCGCGCTCCTCTTCACCGGCGCCCTCCCTCCGCTGCTCCTTTTCACCGAGAGCCTAAACACACATATCACATACGAGTTGATCAACGATGAACAAACAATTGCAGATTCAGTTACATTCAAAGAATTTGATAAAAAAATGGCGATATGATATGGATTTTGAGATGGAAAAGTGATCTGTTATCGGATTTTTTGGATTCAGGCTTGGATTTAGCCCCTTTCATGGCAAAAAGTGACATGATTCGTTAAGAAACTGGGTTAACTCAGTGAGTTGAGGTAGGGAGATAGATAAGAAAAAGTGAGTGGGAGGGAAGAATAATATAAGAAGAGAGGAGGGGAGGGGAAATGCGTGAAGAGATATGGTTTGGGGAGAATAATTATATTTAACCCCTTTCTGCAATTGTTTGTTCATCGTTGATCAATTCGTATGTGATTTGTGTGATTACACAAGACCAGTTAAATGTAATCTCGTCAAAACTTCGGGACAATTTGATTAATTTTATCATTCAGCAGAGTCACTCAGATGCTGAATCAAACAGTTAAGTTTCAGTTAGATGCAAACTCAGTCAGAACTCAGTCAGAACTTCTAACTGAGTCGGCTTCTGACTTAGTCAGATCTTACTGAGTCAGCTGTAATCAAACAGTCTCTTAATCTTTGACCGATTTTTGACCCATAAGAATGATATGACTTTAATAGTTCCAAAAACATTCATGATGGATGGATCTCTCCGATTAAAATAGGAGTCATTTCTATGCTTCCAAATATGTACTCCAAATAGAAATATAGATAATGGCTTGAATAAGCTTGGCTCTTTCTTTCATGTTCACCTTCATCATAGCCGAGAGATTCACGAGGTCTTCAAAAGAAAATGCAAATATGAGTGGATTTTGAGCCAAGAGCTAATAAGAGATCAAGTTAGGCTTGCGAAGTACCACGAGATAAATACATGATACATCTCTACCACATATTCTTTACACCTCTACTTTAAAAGGCAACAAGGGTTGGGATTCTGCTCTCCATATGAGGGTGTTGACGTTTAATCTTAATATTTGGTAGAGTCAATTCACTCAATTCCAGAAACATTGAATTTCTTTTAATAAATCACAAATATCATAAAACCAATACAATTTTTGTTTTTTCTGATAAAAGTTATCAATCAATTTTTTGTATAAAAATCGTTGAGAGACTTTATGTGAGAAAAACAGAAAGTCTGTTGATATTTTATATGAGAAAATTAGTAATTAATTTTTGTGAGAAAATATAGTAAGTACGTTGTTTTTATGGTGTTTGTCTTTTAATATAATAAAATGAGTATGTAATTATATATTACTAGCTTTAGGAAACCTATGTATTACACATTTTTAATAAATAAAAATAATAAATATAATATGTCATTAATTATAAAATGATATTCTGAGATAATATGATTGAACTTACGTATAAGTAAAGATTATAAGTAATAAACAATGATATCAACTTTTTAAAAGTTTTTTTTGTTTCTTAAAAAAATATTTTATTTCAAAACAAACCTTTTTAAAAGACATATCATTTTTAAAAAATTCTTTATTATAACTCTCAATTTTAATTATTTTTATTTTAAAGAAGCTAACTTTTTAATAATTTGAATATTTAAATAAGTTTGACGACTTTGAAAAAATTCTTATTTTATAAATACATATTTATTTAAAAATAACATTAATAAAAATATATATTTCATAATTATTAAAAAAACTATTTTTAATCTAAAAAGGGTTAAATAATATTATTAGTTATTAATGTAATTATTTAATAGTAGAGATGTGAATTTTTTTTAATGATAACGAATATTGTGCTACCATTTGTTAACTATAGTTACTCATTTATTATAGTAGAAAGATACAACTTATTAAAATTATCTAATACTAGCTTATAATGCATAAACTTAGGACAAAAGGGTAATTTTACAAATATTGTAAGACGCGCTCGTTGTAATCAGTGTTGTTGAGACCGGATCGGACCGGCCGGTCCGACCGTGAATCGGGGCTGGTCCGGTCCGGTCAGGGGTGATTCGTTTTTGTGCCATTGAACCGGCCGGTCCGAACCGAACCGACGGTTGGACCGGCGAACCGGCCCGGTTCCGACCGGATTTCAGTATTTTTTTTTTGATTTTAGTGGGTAAAAACGGGGTGTTAAACCATAAATTAGTACGCAGGATATACAAATATAGTTAAGTTTTATATATAACTATAAAATATATGTATAAATTATATATAAATTAGTTATATTTAATTACATATATAAATATAATTAAAATATAGTTAAATCCGGTCCATCCGGTCCGACCGGTCCGACCACCAAACCAGTAAG
>BJCO01722292.1:0-12930 GCA_018326465.1 Flaveria floridana | reverse complement strand
CGTTACGTTTTTTAATTACGTTTCTGAATGACCGATTTGACTTGCGACAGACCATACGGGCCGTGAAGGGCCTTACGGCCCGTAAGAAGGGCGTCCAGATATCCTGGAGGGCGTCCCTTTAGCAGGCCCCTTAATTTATGTACATACAATACATGCGAAAGCGCGAACTAAAGAAATACAAAAACCAACAATGAAATATTTCTTCTATTATGAATTATTATCATAGCAAGTGGATGAACTTTTTGTCAAACTTGTAGATAAATTTACTATGCTACTTATCTATCAAATAGCTTCACTTATCTATCAAAATAATTGATCTTTGTAGTATAAATATCAGCTCAATGTAGAGGACAAGATACACATCTTGTATACAATTTTATAAGTTATACATTTCTTTTCTTCTTACTCTTGCAATTCTCTTTAAAGTTTTTAAGGTTATAACACTAATCTTGTGATAATTATTGTAATATTATAACATCTGCAATTTTCTTTCCCACGTAATTTTATGAATTTCGCACTGTTACTTCCTACACATCTATCGTTTGGAACTCTCATGACTTTCTTTTAGTATTGTTAAGAAAATAAACTACACCAAATACAATAATCATAACTTCCTATTTATACTACATTTATACTTATCATAATACAATTCAAACACTATTAAATAATCAAATAAATAAATAAATTCAATACTAGTCTAATACAAACTCAACCAAGTATCAATAAACTAATACTAATTATGAGCTCTCATCTTTTTTACTCAATTAATAATACCGACTTTTACATGCATCGTTCTAACCCTCAACTTCTCATTTTAACCATTATAGCTCCTTGTATGATCAAGTATAACATTTTCATTCTCCTTAATCTTGATTTGCACCTTTAAGACCCTAGTTCTTTGGGCTGACTTCTACCGCTATCAACAACAATCCCCTTGAATCAAACCTGCTCCTCTGGATTTCTACTTCTTCATAGGTCGTTCAAACCACCCGCTTATTGTCTCTAACAGAAAAAACCATCTTATTGCTTTCTTGTTTTTACCTTCGAAACCATTTATTATTTAAATTATTTGCATGCAAATTAATGTTATCGTATAACTAACAATGCAAATTTGAAATTCTTATGTAACATGACGTCCCAAAAACATCACCCCCGCATTGCCTGTCTAAACCAAGTTTTGGTATGAAACCGACAACACCACAAGCACAAACACGCTAACGTTTGGGATAATTAGCAAATCAATATTGACCCACAACAATATTTGATAAGGACATGCATAAGAAACATATAGGCCCATTTAGCACTAATAAATTACATTATTGTACATTCCTAACAAGTAACAACCGTATAGGATACGGGTCTCAACATATTTAGGAGCATACCGATGTGTGCCACATCCTAAGTGACCCATGAACATCATGCACACACAACAACCTTCACATGTTGAGTGTCTTTGCATAATTACTTGTTAGGGGTCTTAGTTATGTTAGTGTTTATATTATGTTCTTATCATCTTCTTCTTGGTTATGTAAGCGTATTAAAGGCCTTTGATGTTTAAGTCTAACTGTTTTGAATGAAACGTCGTGTGTATTAACTTCCTGATCCCTGATTATCTCATGTTTCTTTCTATCTTCTCCTACTCAAATTGGACCATATTACAAGTGCGGCTCAACGTATTTAGGAGCATCGACCAATACTGATTATAGCCCTTTACGTAAATAAACACTAGTTAAAATTTATTTTTAAGTTCGTTGTGATGCATATAAACTTTTCATAACCACTTTCTACTTTCTACTAATAAATCTTTAAATTATCATCATATATTAGTGAATAAGAAAATAAATATATACTTCAATCACAATTCTTCATTTCATATTCACAAGAAAATAAAGTGGTTAAATTTGCCTACAAAACATGTTAACATGCTTCTTATTCCACTTTTGTGTGATGCAAAAATAAACTTTTTGTTATCAGTTTCTTCTAATAAATTTATAGATTTTGATCCTATGTTGGTAAATAAGAAATAAATGTGAACTTTAAGAAACAAAGAAAAAAAAACTTTCACCTAGGTTGTTGTTAGTTGTAGGGGTCGGGGTTAGCCAAAGCTCTAAGTTTGCCTTTAGTTGTAAGCATGCTTTAGTTTTACTTGTTTTTTAGTCCTTAGGTATGTCTTTAATTTTAAAATCTTACTCTTGATCTCTATCTTTTGCCTACTTTACTCTTAGAGATTGTTACACCCTTATGTGCTTTTGTTTTGTGATTTATGTGCTTTTATTTTATTTCTCGCTTCTTGTAACCTAGTTTCAAACAAGGAAAAATGAAAAAAATTGGCTTTTTGGACCCGGAAGTCTTTTTAGGAGGTTAAGTTTACACTCATTCCATCCTTCTCATACCCTACTATTTGAATGAGATATGCTTGTTATGTTCATTTGTTACATAAAAATGTATACATAATAAGTTGAAATACAAATGTTTCGCATCAATTAACCATAAAGGTTACAAATCTAACATGAATTGATAGAATTTTTAATAAATTAACATGTCATTTTTAACTTGTTTTAAAACATATTTAATACTATGTAGAAGACGAAAATAAACTGGAACTTATTACTACCCTAGAGAAACATATATAAATTGTTGATATTATATTAAAATTGAACTCTGAGCTTCAATCTAGAATTCTGTGTTACGGGAGTTGACAAATTTTCTTTCAAAATACAATAAAGCAACATATGTAGGTGTATGTCCCTTATTTTGAGGTCGTGGTTCAAGCCTCACTTGAGGCATGCCGAGTAAATTTAATATAGAGTAAGATAGAGGTAAATTAGGACGTTTAAAGAAGAAGAAGAAAGAAAGAAAGAAAAAAGGTTAAAAAAAATAATAAAAAAAAATCTTCTATGCAATGGCGTATATGGGTTATTTGGCTACAAAGGATTTGACTACTGGGCTTCTGGGCTTTCTGAGCTTCTGTGCTACTAATAGGCTATTGTTAATGGACTACATACATATCTCATAAAAATTGGGCCGCTATCCCCGTGTTTACACGGCTTGAAAAAAATTAAATTAAAAATAAATACAATTAGAAATTACAGGTTACTATTATTAAGTTAGTAATATATAAACATGTGAACATTAAATAAAATATGTACATGTACATTACATGAAATAATTAAATACGTAGAAAAGCAATATTAATGTTTACAAATCTTTAAAAACATTTTTATATATATATCACTAACCAGATTCACTCAGCAGCTTCTCAAACTTCTAAACCATCTTTTCACAATGTTCACCTGCGTTATAATGCACTGTAACTAAAAATAAAGAAAATAAGAATATATAGAAGATTTGTTTTTTTAAACAAAAACTAAAAAAATAAGATAACAATTTGATAATTGAACCATATCTCCTTATCCTCAAACTTAGAAACCCTACTTTCCAAAATGTTCACCTTGCATTATATTGTCCTGAAATTTAAAATTCAAAAATTGAGGATAACAATTCGATAAGTTAAACCATACATCCTTAGCAACAACAATTAACTCAATAGAGTAAGTTTTTAAGTGATTGTTATACATTAGTTGTATCCGTAAACGAATCACGCAAACCCTAATTGTATAATCACGGCGTAATATGACATGATCTTTTAAGAAAGTTACTTCTGATACTAATTATGTACTGTTGAGCAATGCAATTCGATAGTTGAACAATAACATATAAACCGGTATGCATAAATAAAAAGAGCTAAGTGAAGGTTATGATTGTAGAAAAAATGATAGTATTAAGATTTATCAAAAAAACTTGTTTTTTAAATCTAAGTGTACATAATATTGTAATTGAATACATTAGGAAATTATTCGAATATGATGATTGTGTGTATAATAAAAATGTAAAAGAAGTTTTTTTATGCAAAATACTTATATTCTTTAATCATAAGAGAAATCAATTCCTAATAATTTTAGGGGTTGTATATTTTTTATCAACTAATATTTAATAGGCATACATATTATTTTTGTGAAAATGATATTTATAGGGTATCAATCTAATTGTAGTTATTATAGCCCAAATGGAAACCAATAATAAATTTAAAGTATGACAATAGTATAGGCCGATTAATAATTTTTTTAAAGTATGACAATAGTATAAGCCGATCAATTAGAGAAATTACGTAAAGAATAGAATAATTATGTAATTTAGTCAATAACGTAAAATTCAAACTCTAAATTAAAAATATGGAAACTATGTTATATTTAGGTATTGTATATTCGGAGTCAAGTATATTTAACTAGTTTTAGAAAACCCGTGTATTACACGTGTTGAATAAATAAAATATTAATATAATAAAACTTATGAAAAATAAAATGATATTTTAAAATATGATATGACTGAAATTACGTATAAGTAAGTAGTATAAGTAATAAAACAGTGATATCAACATTTTATAACTTTGTTTTTAATTTTTTTAAATAATATTTTGTTCTAAATAAACCGTATAAAAATATCATTTTTTAAAATATTTTATTATCATAACTCCTAAATTAAATTGTTTTTTATTTTTAAATAATTTACCTTTTAAAAACAGTAATTTTATAATATATCGTATTTTTAACAAAGTTTGATATTTTAGAAAAAAATATCACTTATAAAAATTTATTTATTTAGAAATAACATTAATAAAAAATATTTTTCTTAATTTATAAAAAAATATTTTAATATAAAAAAAATATTAAATAGTATTATTAGTAATTAAGGTAATTATTTAATAGGAAAGAGAGAGGCGGAAAATTTCTAGTGAGGAGAATTGTAATGCTGACACGTGTCATATCAAATTACTCTTTTATTATAATAGACAGATATGATAATTATGAGTTAATTTAGGTAAAAAAAACTAAAATTCAAAATTTAAATTTAAAATTTTAAAAATCTTTTATTTTTAGAAATTATATGAGAATTTTAAAGTTCATTATTTTTAGGGATAGTATGATAAATGAAAATATTTAATGTAAAATTCAGAAATTAAGTTCAAAATTTACAAACCTGATAGTAATGATGTTACCAAATGCAAAATTTAAAATTTAAAAAATGTTTAAACTTAAAACTTATTTAACTGTATAAATGACATATAACAATAGATTTTTTTAAAGTGTGTCATGTGACAACATATTATTTAAAAGTTTAAAAAATCATTTATCAATAATGAACAAAATAATGTCATTGTTTATAACATATTAACATTTTAAACTTTCTAGCATTAGTCAAGAAAATAGAACTATATAAAAACAACCTGATTTCTCCTTCACCGTTAACCTAAAACAATATATAGTTCTATTTTCTAGCATTATAAACTTTCTAGCATTTGTCATGTCATATCACGCCGTATTATAGAACTATATAAAAACAACCATACTCATTTCAAAGTTTGAACAACGTCTAGTGTAGCTGCGAGCCTATGATAGGAACCTGCAACAACAATCGAAAAAAAGGCTAAAAATAATTAATAAAAAACCAACACTAATATCCCTAACACGACGTGATATGTTTGCCCAATTACCCCAAACCAGAATTATTTTTATACAAACAAAATAAGCAAAAGAAAAGGCTGTGAAAAAAACATTACGACCATAGCGATGTATGTTCCTGAATGAAAGCATCAGAAATAAAAAACAACACTTTCAATCTAATATGATATAAGTAATTTAGTTTTTAAACTTGCCTGCATACCCTTTTGAGTAGTCTGAAACATTTTCTTAACAAAATTCCCGTATTCTAAAGTCAATAACCCAATCTGAACACCAAAATAGCAAAATAACCAAAAAATATAACAAAAAAGAATCACCATATATATTCAATAACCAAAATAACACAAAATAACTTATTAGGGTTTGAGAAATTAAACAGATGAGGAAGAAAGAACTTACAAAGTGGTATTTGAAATCAGCACAAATGAAGAAAAATGGATGTGTGGTTTATTTCGCAGGCGGTAGTTTACACAATAAAATTGAACAAAAAGTAAGCGAAATTGACATGATTCGAACATAATGTGCTCATTAACCAATGAATTCGAACGTTGAATCACACGTTTATTGTTTGAAATCGAACAAAAACAAACATGACTACAAATTTCGTTAAATGACGATTGGCTAAGAAACAAATCGAAATAATCAGATTGTAAATGGTTATCTGAGCACCATGATTAATTGGTAATCGCCATGATGCAAACGGAGGTAAAGATGGAGATTGAAATCTTGATGCAGAGAGAAGAGTATGGGAGCGGCTGTGGAGAAGAGGATGAGATTAGGGTTAGATGAGTTGTTGGGTCTGTTTTATTAAAACCCGAATAGAAGCATGGATTGGGTATCAAACCCGCATGTGTTTTTGTTAAAAACATGGTTATGTTCAGCCACGTGGACGTTATATATAAAAAAACATGCCAAGTAGTAATGTAATTGTTGAAATCATGCCAAGTGGTTGAAATCCTTTCTTTTATTATGTATAGAGATTAGAAAATAATCATCCATGTGCAATAGTGCAATGGTGTCACCGAGCAACTGAAGAGGGGTGAATTTTAAAAAAGTACCAAAAGGTAAATCAACATGCAATTAAATAGCAACAAGGGTAAGTTTAACAATGCCATCAAATAATTCAAAAAGATACCCTCACAAATCGTTGTAATTACGCTGCTAATGTTTTAAAAGACCTCCTAATCTATTCCTATTAATTACTTATATATGTCTTTTTTCGCAATTCAAACCCTCAACCTCTTGGATAGAAGGGAAACACATTACCATAAAAAAACCACAAATCGTCTACTGATTTCTTTAATAATTGCCGTTTGTAATTGTCTAATAGATATATAGTAGTTGCGGATGCTACAACCAAAAATTTTGAGTAATAAATCAATGTATCGTCAAGGCATATTTTCAAGATATATTATTGAATTCTCTCATCTATATAAATAACCACATATTTAGATATCATTGTGTTAATGTTATCAGTTATTATTTATTGTTCAATTCTCTCATCTATATAAATAACATCTTATTTAGATATTATTTTTAAAATTTCTTGAAGTATCACCACCATAGAATATTGGATGGAGATAACAAAGTGATGATGTTGATTAAAGTTGCATAAAGTTGGATTATTCAAACTTTAATCATGAGCCTTGTACTTGAAGTATGAGCAATCAATATCATTAAATTATGGTATGATTCCCCCTAATCATTGATATAGTTGAGTAAATACAAATACACAAAGGGGTTAAGTGCAATAATTGGAAAAGATATGTGTTAATATGATAAATTTTGAAATTGCTTCAACATCCAATTACCTTCTCATTATCATGTTCACAGTCCCGCTTTACAGTTGATGGAGTATTTTTCACTCTTCAGTCCAACACTCTATGTATTTGACTTTTTGCACCCCTCATTTTCTCACTAACTTGTTAGGATAACATCTTATCATGGTGGTTATAAAAAAACAAACATATCGGGGATATAAATCAATTCGATAGTGTGTTATTAATATCAACCACGTAAACTCCTTTATTTTAAATTTCTTATTATTTTTGTTGGCTTGCAAAACAATTTGATTATGCTTTTTCTCTTGGTGTCTTTGACATGATATGTCATGTTGAATAAACTCTAGGAGACGTTGTATATTTTCGTTAAAGTTTGTGAAAGAAAGCAATAAACCACACGTTAAATATTTAAACAGTTCTCCGCAAGACGAATCCTGATCCCCAGCTCTAATTCTTGAAACAAAATGTTTCGACTTGTCTAGATGAGAGTTACCAAAAGGTAACCATCACCAAAAGCCAAATCAAGACGGTTGAACCCACCCTTTTGAGAATAAGGTGTACAAAATGTAGTTAAATCATGACCCTATTAAAACCTATATGTTTAACGAGTTTTAATGTATTGTTGGTTACAATGATGCATCAAATTTTACATTGTTGCATCAAAAATAGAAGAAAAAAACATGGATGAGGGGTCTCCCTCCTGGATGATTTTGATTTACAAGATTTTCCACTTTGCAACATGCATCCAAAACTCAATATAAAAGTGGAACTGACTTTGTAAGTTTGATGTGTTTTTACACCAGATCTTTCGAAAGTGACCTTATAATGTCAAAAACTGTTGGGACACTTATATGAGAATAACAAAAGTAATTATATTAATTTTTATAAGTAAAAATTTATTAAGTGACTTTTATTGAAAAGAACAAAAATATAATATTAGTTATTTACGGTATCTGTCTTCTAATATGCATAGAAGTTTTAAAATTCAAAAGTAAAATAAATATTAAACTACTACAAACCCTTTACCACATTTGATTGTCATAATTTGTGGTGGAATCCGAATCTTACAATTAGACAACCAAATAACATGGCTTTTGGTGTTTACCAAATACTCTTTTTAATTTAATACCCCTTTTCATTTTCAATATCCACTTTCTTGATTTTGTTCCATAGAATACAACTCATAATTGCATTTTCCTACTTAAATTATCAAACTTAAAGCACATATTACTCACTTCCATTCACATAATCAACAAACACCCCCAAATCTTCATTCATCTTCATCATCTTTAAACTCAATTCAACTCGACACTCTTCTACTTCTTGTTCTTCACAGGTTCAAGATCACACATTTCAAGAATGAAAATCTTTGAATCCACAAGAAACACAAAGGAATTGTATGTGAAGATGAAGATTTCAAGAAGCAAACAGGGGAAAACAGAGCACCCCTTTTGCATCAAACACTTCAAATGGATCCTCTGGTTTTCACTCTCTCTTTACTTCTTCACTACACCCCTCGGAAACCATCGTCATACGATGATAAAATCGATCGATACCGAAGCTTCTAACTTACAATCAAGATCTTTAAACGATTTTTTGAAAGTGTACATATACGAATTACCCTCGAAATACAACAGCGATTGGCTATCAATCGATAGATGTAGCACCCATTTATTTGCATCAGAGGTTGCAATACACAAAGCATTGAGTAAAAGCAATGTAAGAACATTTGATCCATCAGTTGCAGACTTCTTCTTCGTCCCCGTTTACGTTTCGTGTAAATTCGACATCGTTAACGGCTTTCCAGCGATCGGACACGCACGCGAGCTTCTATCCTCTGCCGTAGAGCTAATATCATCGCAATTTCCTTTCTGGAAGAGAAAAAATGGCTCTGATCATCTCTTTGTAGCTTCTCACGACTATGGGGCTTGTTTTCATGCAATGGTATGATGTAGTTTACTAGTTTGTTTTAGTTTAAATTGTTTATAAAATCTTTAAAATGATGGTGTTTTTATTAATTAAATATTAGGAAGATAGAGCTGTTGCTGAAGGCATACCCGAGTTTATGAAGAATTCTATCGTGTTACAGACGTTCGGTGTTGATTATCGTCACCCATGCCAAGATGTCGAGCATATCGTTATCCCGCCTTACGTGTCGCCGGAGAGAGTTCGGTCGATACTGTCGATGTCCCCGATCACTGGTCGCCGGGAAATTTTCGCGTTTTTCCGGGGGAAGATGGAAGTACACCCGAAGAACGTCAGCGGGCGATATTATAGCAAGTAATGATAAGTTCTCTCTAGCATCAAATTGACTTGTGAACTTACGAAAATGACTGCAAAAGTGACTAGTGTAACGTGTTTTTTTTTATATAACAAGTCGTATGTTTGAAAACAATAAGAACGGTGTACGTAGTATAATGGTAATTTAGTGAAACAGTGGGGTGGATGGTTGTATAAATGACACATATGTCACATTTAAATTAAAATGTAGATGTTAGTTATGTGAATTTTATACTTTTTAACATATTATTGGTTCTAAAATGTATTATTGGTTCTAAAATGAAAGCATCTTATTAATTGTGATTTAAATATGCACAATGCCAGGCGCGTGAGGACGGAAATTTATCGGAAATATAGTCATGACCGGCGGTTTTATTTGAGAAGAAACCGGTTCGCCGGATACCTCTCGGAAATCATGCGGTCGGTGTTTTGCTTGTGCCCACTCGGGTGGGCTCCATGGAGTCCTCGACTCGTGGAGTCAGTGGCGTTGGGTTGTGTCCCTGTGATTATTGCCGATGGCATCATGTTGCCGTTCGGAAACACCGTTCCTTGGTCAGAGATATCTCTCACGGTGGCGGAGAGGGACGTAGGAAAGCTAGGCAAGATACTTGATCACGTGGCGGCAACGAACCTCACGTCCATCCAGCGAAACTTGTGGGACCCGAAGGTGAAGCGGGCCCTACTGTTTAACGATGACGTGGAAACTGGTGATGCGACGTGGCAGATTCTGGTTGGGCTATCTGAGAAACTAGATTCCTCAAGGAATCATAGATTTACACGTGGAAATAGTTTATTAACTAGGATGATGTAAGTTTGAAAAAAAAACAAATTTGTACAGTAGAAGGATCCTCTTTATGTACTTGCTTTTTTGTAAAGGGGTTACATGTAAAGTTTGTAAATGAATGGGGGTAGATGAGATTAAATGATATAGAAAGGGTAGTTAGTTGAAAATATAAGAGTTTGTCACGTGAAGTCTGTCAAGGGGGGATGTATTATTGACTTATTGGTCACGGGTTCTTGAAATTTTGGTAAGGAGTTGTGGGGAATTTTGGGTGACTTTATTACTTGCCTCCAAATCAGATTTTTATTCCCCATAATATATTGTAATTATTGTGTTCTTTCTAGAAAAGAGCGTTAAAAATACTATACAAGAGTTGATGAAAAATATTCGGGAATATAATGATAATATGTAGTACTCCTCAACGAAATGTTAGTGTGTTAAATTTTGCATAGTGTAACACAATGAGTTTAAGAGTTGATTGGTCTATAGTAGGGAGTGTACGTTTGGTAGTAAAAACTAATAAAAGAATGGTCGGAGTGGTATGGTGTTTTGTTATTATAATAAAGATCACAAGTTATAAGTAGCGGAGTAGATTAGAAGTTATTTCAAAAAATAAAGGAAAAACTTGTTAAAAGGATTTGTTAAAAATAGTTAGGGGAGAACCTATATAAGTGACACTAGTATCATAGAAATATAGTGAACTTTCACGGGTATATGAAGATGTATGTAAGGGTTTTTCGAGTGACATCAATGTTATTTTGAACGGTGACTGAATATGATTTTGATTTTAATGAAAAAGAGAAACTTAAAAAGGAAGTAAAAGAAAAAAAAATGAAAGAAAGTGTTAATCGAAATTTTCTTTCTTTACAATTAATGTAAAACTTGCAACAAAAATTTGAATAGGGATGCCATAGACTTATTTGAAATAGATAAAAAAATATTTGGTAGTTACCTTTAGGTAAATTTAGCTTTAGTATTTAAATAAAAATAATTAATTACAAGAAAGGACCATGTGATAAGGTATATTCCACTTTCGGCTACCAATAGTATAATTAATACATACAAAATTTTATAGTATCTAACATAAACTTATTGTTCTTGTAATATATTAAAATACTTAATAACCTTTATTTGTTTAAGTGACCTTTTTTTTTAATTTTTCTTTACTTTGTTTATTTAGTTTAGCTTCTTTTTTTTAAATTATTATGGCCCTCTAGTTAGTAGTTTTTGTTTCCATTAGGGACTATATTGTTAATAGTGATGAAGATATGAGTTTTGCCAACAAATAAATGAGATAAGTTATCTTGTCAAAAGATGGTGGAAGAAAAAAAAAGCATTAATTAGTCTTTGATGTATCTTTACTAAAGTTATCTCTATTTTTATTGGTTGCAACGACAAGTGTTTTTTCAATATTATGTACTATATTTTTATAAGGTGATCAAATCTATCTGACCAGAAACGGTCCCTGATGTATACAAGATTACCCAACATATGATGTAGAAGGTTGCTTCTTACGTCTTAAACCCTTAACCAAATATTAACGTAAAATCAGTAAAACATTCATAATATATTATGATTCTTTTTGTCTAACTTATCATTAAATTTAAAATGATTTGGGTGGGCATAAAACCCAGGTTCAGACCCGACTCGGACCTGGGTACGGGTAGTACTTGATGGGAGATGTACACGGGTTGGAACCAGTTTTAGATTTTGAGTTTTTTAGCAAACTCGACCCGAAATCAAATCGGACCCGGCTCGGTTGAACCTGGTATTTGAGACACACACACAAGAAAAGAAAAGAAGGAAAAAAAACTAAACTCGGCATTGGACCTGGTTTTGGACCCAACCCTGACCCGGACCCGACCCTACCCAGGTATAGCGGGTAGGGTTTTTAAGTAGGTGAACCCGACTCGAATTTATACCCGATTTCACCTCAACCCGGGTACAAAAAAAACCGGTTGGGCTGAACCTGGTTTCAGGTACGGCCCAAAACCCGTTTTGCCCACCTCTAGGCGTTTGGGCTACATGCTTATACTGTCTGACTATACTGTGTAGTGTGTGCCCTGTGTGGTATGTTAGGAATGGGCTTTTGTGTTGGGCCTATTATGGAACACAACATCTTATACTTCATAAACATATGCATATGCATACTTTCTTGGACCAAAGAAAAGATAATAATATCAATGAAAGGACTATAAAAAATATAAAAAAGTACTTCTTTCATCATTTTCTTTTAGGTTTACATCATCTTCACCTTATTGTTTGTTTTCATTTTTTCTATATTACCACGTGTTTGAGTCCGAAATCCACATGGTTAGTGTGATGGACTCGGGTAGAATTGTGAAGGAATAGGTTCCTCGGTTACGAAGCAAGCTGTAATCACAAAGAGCTTGTAAAATGGTTTGGTTCAATCTCTAACGCCTTCACACACAAACATAAACATATATTTCACGATTCATACTGTCACGTCCCGGCGGAAGCGTGAAAGATGCGGGTGGGGTGTGACTTGCTTTATCAGAGTACATTAATTATAGCGAAGTAAACACAATAAACATACATACATAAAATC
>BJCO01722263.1:0-21779 GCA_018326465.1 Flaveria floridana | reverse complement strand
TTGGAAGGCGACGGGAGGTGGGTGGTGGTTGCCGACAGGTGGAGTTGCGGCTGAGGGTTGCGGTGGTGGCGGCAGAATTGCCGTGAATGGTGAGGTGGTGGTGGGTAGGGTTAGGGTTTTCTTGGTAATCAGAATTGCTCTGATACCATTTTGGAATTTGACTAAAGGTCCTCCTCCTCTCATTAATCATAATCAATATATAGTTACAAGGGTTTACTACTATTTACATATTACATCCTCTAACTACCAATGAATACAATAATACATCTAATACTCCACCTTCACATAACTCAATCAAACATATTCTACAAACCGCCTCCTCTTCGGGTATGTCTTCACCGTCGTTAGCCTCATTGTCATCTAAACCAAAAGATTAATAAATCTTGAGCAAACATATGTGAGTTAATGATACAAAGTTAATTCAAGAGCTATAAAGGGAATGATGTTTGGACTAGTTAAAAAGATGCAAAGGGGATTATAAAAGACCCAACTTAAAAAGGGTATGACTTGGGCTACATTTGGAGTTAGGGCCCATAAGTAGTAGGTGGAAATTAAAGCAGTGAGTCTGATCATGTGACAAACAGTCATAGACAGTATGATCCATTTGTTAAACCCGAATACCATCATATGGAGTCTAGTTTCGAAATCAGTTACATTTTGGTTAGATTATTTTTTGGTTATTTGCTTCCGCTTCGATTAGCACCCTATAGTTGGATATTTTTTAAAGATTTATGAACTCACCAGTATTACCCGTTGGAGTAGGGGTTGGTGTGGTGGCATCGACCTCCTTCGATCGTGGAGTTGAAGGAATCACCCGAAAAAACGAATCCATTCGCTTGATAGTTGCTTCTTTCTCGAGATTTGGCGCTGAACGTGATCGAGCCATATGTCCCTTGACTCTAGCCTACAAACAATCACAAAGAAAACCATATTAAAGGGTGTTTGGTTTAGAATCTTAATATTGACTATCTAATTATCTTCACTTTTCCAACTACCCCTAAGTGCATATGCAATGCAAAAACCACAACAACTTAAAAACATGTCTAGTCAGCTGAGAAACAACCCCAAACATCTTAACAAAACGTAAAACGACTATAAAAACTGGCATACCTCCGATTTAAGGGAGCCTGAGCCCGTTGAGCTTCCGAGCACATCAACGGGCCCCGAATGAGCAACAGGGGTTACAGGCAGAGAACCAGTCGTTTTCCCACGAGGCGTAAATAACTTTGTAAATGACCATGATCTAGAAAAATAAGGCTTATCTTGAGGCAAAGAAGATGGTGTTGCTGCAATTGTAACAACAACAGCTTTTTCTGTATCAGAAACAGTATTTCTGTTCTTGAAGCTCAATTTTGTTAAAAGAGTCTTCTTTAGTGATTTTGTTCTTGGTGTTTGAGTAGCTGGTGATCGAACCTCTGTTGAAGAGTTTGGTGTTAAATTAAAGTTAACTTTTTTGGGAGTTGGAGTTGATGTTTGAGGCATTTTTATTATGACAGATTCATGTGTGGAAGATGATCTTGATGGTATCTCCAAGAACAGATTTTGTTTTCTCCAGTGCCTATTGTTTTGTGCTTCTAAATTTGACTCAATAACATCTTCTTCAACCTGAAAACACACCAGAATTCATGGAAATTTAGAACTAAACAATAATTGATACATCAAAAGTTGAAACTTATACATAACTGATACACAAATTTAATATACGAAGAAGCTTTATCTTGCATCCAACAACTTGGGTAACTTTATTTAATTAACAACTTATTTAAAGCCATTCTATATTTAGAAACTTCACTACAGAAACCTCCAAATTTCAGCTTCAAATGGGTCATTTCCCAATTTTGTTACTCCAAATGACATAAAAGTTGAATCAGTTGCAAAAGAGATAACAGATCCACTTGATTAAGTTAAAAAGATCATAACTTTAGTAACAAAATGATCAAATTAAAGATGACCCATCAGAAATTTGTTTCCATAAAACAGATCTTGATAAAAGTTTGCAGAAAATACAGACCCTGTGAATGGGGTTTGCAGCTTCTTCAGTTGGTGATGAGCTTGAATCATGAACCTCAGACATGGTGTTGTTTTCTATGATTTAAATTACCAAACTTTGATATTTAAGCAGAAGAGTTATGGATGATGTGAAGTAATTGAAGGTGGATAGAAGTAATTAGGAATTAAAATGGAGAAAGTGTGAGTTATGACGATGGGGGGCAAGAATGGCATGAAAGAAGAGGGTGGTGTTGTGTTCTTGTGAGGGTGGGAGGGGGCATTTATATCTTTTTCACTCTCACTCGACGAATATTAATGTATTAATAATTAATAATTAATAATATTATATTCTTGAATTCTCTTAAGATATATTAATTTATGCATACCATCTAAACTTCTAAGGTTTATGTCTCCAGTCTGACGTCACTGGGTTAAAAAAATTATTTAAAACATATTATTTTTTCATACTTTTTATATTTGGCAAGATTATGGATTGTTAATCGAGATTATTTTTATACCAATTCTAGTTTGAACCAAACTTATCTGTAATGAAGAGGTAGAGTGACGTTATTCTCTCAGTTTCACGTCTAGTATGACGTAAAGTTTGTAGTCGTCCATAAACATAAACATTTGTTATAGAAGTATGTGCCCCCCTTGAGCCTTTTTGTCACGTCAGAGTCATGTTGACGTATTTAGAGTGATTAATAATAAGCTTGAATATTAGTTAGGATTAATTTGATTTTAGTTTCAACCCTAAAAAGCTTGGCAATTTAACACTATAGAAATTCATGAATAAAAACAAATTTTAATTATGTATTAGAGTAATTAGATTAACGGGAAAAAGAGAAAGAATTGTCAACATGAGTTGAGGATATAAATATAATGCTTATTATAATAGCTTACTTTTTTATTTTATTGTACAAAAATGATCATTCTATATTGTTAACTGCCCATTGTTCTTTTTTTTTTTAAATCAAACTATATCAAGTAATTAACGGCTTAACGGTCAAAGAGTTTCATTCAGTTATAGACCAGCTTAAAAAGTTGATTTGGGATACATAAATACATCTCTTATATAGTTATATATATTAATCGAATATACAAGTGATATTTTGAGTTACCTTTCTAAAAATATAGATATTATCACTTATCAGTTCTCAATAATTCACAGTTACTACTTAGGGGGCATCCAGGTCAAAAGATGATTAATTGAGTTTTTATTATTCAGATATTTTTCTTTAAAATAATATTGTAAGGTGTACGAAATAACGAACTGCCGACAATTTTCATTGTTGTTATGCGATACCATTAGGACTTATAATTTTGAGACTATACCCTTACTCGGGGTGTAAACGAGCCGAGCCGAACCCGAGCTCATTTAGGCTCGAGCTTGACTCGTTTTAGTTTTATAAAGCTCGAGCTCGAGCTCGGCTCGTTTATAATTTTATTTCTAAAGCTCGAGCTCGAGCTCGGTTCATTTATAGTTTTATTTCTAAAGCTCGAACTCGGCTTGTAAAAAATGACCAAGCTCGAGCTCGGCTCGTTTATTGTTGAATTATTAAATTTTTATTTTTTATAATTACTTTTTATATTTTTAATAATCAAAGTTTATATATATATAACATAATATATATTATTTAATTATTATTATCATAATAATATATATACTAATGTGATTTATGTAAATATATATTTAATATGTACATGTAAATTAAAAACTATATAAAACAAAAAGCTCATTTAGGCTCGCGAGCCGGCTCGAGCTTGATATCTGAAGCTTGGGCTCAAGCTTGTTTAGTTATAAGTGAGCCATGATGTGAACTCGAACTCACTTAAGCTTGACTTGATTCGAGCTTTTTTCGAGCCGATATCGAGTAGCTTGCGAGCCGGTTTGGCTCGTTTACACCCTTGCCTTTCTCATACACATAAAAGATGTATTGTAGTTGGTTAACAAATAAGTTTGCAATTGTAAATTATAAGCATAATATATATGTCGATATGAATGTATACTTTTTCAATCATACAAGATAAATGATATCTAGCTTTTTGTAACATTGTGACGTGAAGAGAAATAAAGCGGAGAGATAATGCGATGATATAAATACAAGACGGATATATAACATCAATAATGACAATTCAGATGATAATTTTAAAATGTTTTTAGTATTAAAACAAAATTTTAAACTTTTATTATTGTGTAAGTTACTAATTTTTTGACTCTTTTTAAACTATTCTACGTTGATGACGACGAATAAACTTTAAAATCAAGTAAAAAATCAAAATATGTTATAACGAATGAAAATAGATTTTTGATAAGAAAGCACTTTTAACTTAAAAACTGGGTAATTATTTTAAGAAAAATATTCAAATACAAAGTGTGTTTTTGCTACAAAGTATGAGAAAACACAATAAGTCAAAAAAGACAACAAAAATTATATCTCACAATTTAAATCGAATTTCAAAAAAGTAATTCGGTGCTTTTGTTCCTCTAGTTACACTCACTAAGAAAAAAAAATAAATGAAAAATTAAAAAAAATTAAAAAAATTAATGTTTTTATTGTATCATTTATGAAAGGCACAATGACTTTATTGTGTCATTTAAGAAATACACAATGACTTTATTGTGTCATTATAAAAGACATAATGACGTCATTGTGTTAATATAAAAGACACAATGACGTCGTTGTGTCATATAAAGACACAATTTATTTTTTTTCTGAAAGAGGACAACGAGAGGAACAGAGGCTCCAAAGTACTTTTTTAAAGTTCGATTTAGATTGTGAGATATTAATTTTTTGTGACTTTTTTAAACTAATTGTGTATTCTCACACTTTGTAGCAAAAATGCACTTTGTAGAATAACCCCACACTTATTTTAAAGCACACAAATTTAATATTTGTTTTTTTTAATTTTAGAACGGATTAAATTAAATATTTAGATAAAGCAAAATCAAAGGTATGGAAATACTTTTCAACTACTTCCTAATTCCCACTCAAGACATACGATCCTCTTTTTTGTGGCTTTCAAATATAAAACCATTCATATTTCCTTTCTTTAACCAAAAAAACTGGTGTTATTGTGTTTTTATTAAATTAAAAAAAATAGACTAGACTTAATTATTAAAACTTTGAAAGATACTAGCAATATATTTTATTGCGATTTGATTACGTGTTATGCACTTGAGGCACATAGAATGTGGATATCAATTAATATACTCATAATCCAATTATTGTACTAATTAACCACTCGCCACTTTCTCATCTCTTTCCGCCCACATAATTATGCAACCCGAAACAGGTAAAGAAGATCCCATATTATAAATTTAGCTTTAATACAATGACCTTTTTTATGGAGAAAAATATTATAATTACGTGAATACAAACAGAATGATATCAAGACATAATATTCATTAGGGCATTCCATAAAGGACACCTAGGGAGGAAGCATCCTTGTGGTATCTGGATATTATCATAGAATAGAATGATAAGATATCCGTTATCATAATCATTGTAGGTTTACACTTATAAGTACAGATAAATATTTATAGTTTGTGAAGCAGTAAAATTTCTAGTAAGCAAACGAAAGATGAACTAGTGGGTAAGCGGTAAAATTTTGTACTTGTGGGCGAGAAACATAATTTCATTCTTTGTGAATGACTCCTGGTAATTCCATTCCTTCCTATATATATGGGCTTTGTAAAAGCTTAGGTATTGTGATTAGATAACACTAATTAAATGACTCCCACTATTAGGCAAAAAGGTATCCACTTAAGATGAAACTACCATGATGATGCTAGTATGAAGCTTCTATGGATTTTTCTTATAGAAGATAAATTCAAACTTAGTGCAAGTATATTAAGTTAATTAAGCAGATCTTTAGGACCCAAGTACATAGGAGACCAAAGTAAGTGGGTTGGACCATACAAAGTGAAATCATTTTAGTCTTCTTTGATATAAAGATAAAGTAAAGTTAATAAAGATGAAGTTTGAAATTGGGTATTTGAAATCTATTCTTTTGACATGAAGTTCGAGGCATAAAGATAGATGCACATCCATTATCCATTCACATGATATATGTGACAAGTTCTTAACGAATTTGTTATGAAATCTAATGGTTGGGGTCTAAATACGTACGTATTGAATGACTCAATCACCTTTGAATAATATTTTGTCGAGTTCGTATAAGAAAAAGGAACAACATTGACAATAGGTGTGAACTCGCCCATTTCCCTTTTGGTTTACTTTCTAGAGAAATTGTTTTCATGATCCGACATGCTAACTTGGTCACAGCGATACAAGCTTTACTAGCTATCTCAATAAAGACGTTTATGTAGATGCATCTTTTTAAAATAAGGAAAATTTGTCAATGACAAAAATGACATTTGAGCCTATGACCAAATATTATTGTGAAACCTTCATTGCCATGCACCACATATTGGGATTGAGGCTAGTGGAGGTAAAAAGCCTTATGATGAAAGTATCCACTTAAAAAAGTTAAAAGTCAAAGGTCCATCTTGTCAAAAGGTGGTGGGGGTAAAGATGTCACTAAGTAAATTGGAAGGGGGTAGGTTAACACTTAACAGTGTTTCCTAATGGGAAACTAGCACGAAACGTTAAGTTTAAGTTAAAAAATTAAGGCCAAAAAGGCTAGTATTAAAAAGGTAGGTTTAGAAATGCTTGGTCTAAATATATTACATTTTACATGAAATGAAATATCTTACTTATTATGATAGTGCTAGTGGCAGGCAAAGTTTTAACAGAAAACACTAACCTATTATTTTAATAACAAGATTTTAAATGATTTTGGTGATACACATCACTACCTATTTTTATAGTCATTAAGCTTCTTGTGGGTGAAAGATAAAACAAATTTTCTCTTGGGTGAATTGGTGTTGTTTCAAATTGTAAATGTTGGTTGTTTGTAGTTTTTTGATGAAACTTTATGTATCAGGTGTTTGGAATTTGGATGGTGACTACCATCTTGTTAGTCCTATCCATGTTTTAATATATTAGACCGTTTAAGAAAAAAGAAAACTTATTTGATTTGATTGGTTTGAAAAAATTAAAAACTAACAGTTTTGATTACCAAACTTTTTTTGTGAAAACTAAAATTTTCAGGACTATTTTAATCAAATACACATAAAAATGATTTATCATTAAATATTCAACCTCAAGTAGATAACATGGTATTTTTTATAAATAGCAAAACTTAGAAGGTTAAGGAGTAGGATGACGGAATGAAATTAGCTCCGTTAAAATATGATAATTTTAAGGCAAAATGAGTTGTTGTACTTCCTTTTCAGGTTTATAAATGGTTAGTACATTTAACATGATTGAAAGTATTTGATAAAATAACATATAAAGGTAGCCAACTAAAGAGAATAAAACACTCGATGATATCATATAACATCTTTAAATAATAATGAACTATATAAAAGTCTTTGTGTTTAAACAAAAAACATATAAAAAATTACTATATAAAAAGTAAAAAATTATGATATTAAAAAGATCGAGATTTCAAATCTTACAACATGTAAATATAAATGGTTAATAAGAATAAATTAATAGTCCGGACATAAGTTATCTTGATTAAGTGTGAGCTTCATTAAATATTTGACCCCCCTCTTAAAACTATAACCGAAAGGCATTAAATTAAACCTACCCAATAAGCTGTAACTGGGCCTTATTATCAACCTGGATTTTTTTAGGCACCGAGCTTTGGTACCTTTCAAGCCTATGTAACTCTTATCTATTAACAGCAAATGAAGTTTTTAACACATATACTTTAAATACACTGGCTATATATCACGGACTCGCGGTAGTGTATAGAAATCCTTGACAACTAACTAGTTACTCGATAAAGACTGTGGTGACGGTTCACAACCTATACAAAACAAACTTAGGCATACGTTCTGAATTATCTAGTTTAAGATTTCAATAATACAATCGAAATAATTTAATCTGATAGTGATTACACAGTTTAGAGAGATTATCAAGATCTTACCTACCACAAAACCTACAATGTATAATAATACTATGTCGATCTCTTCTCTGAATAGAACTTGATCTAAATATACTTCAAACTGATCATGAAACTAAAATCAAACAAACTGATCACATCGTTTAAGTTATGATTTATTTAATTTGTTACAGCAAAACAAGCATTCCCACTATGATGACATGGATCATTTCACTAATGCTCCAGTACCAAACACTACATGAAGATTTAAATGAGAAACATAATTTGTTGTAAATAATAATATCCTTGAACAAGTTGCACAAGATAGGCATGTGCTTTACCTAATTTGGACATAGAAAGTGCAGTTGGATACTTGATTAGATATTGTCTGTCGACCATTATTGATGCCCCACCCTAAGGCCCAAACTTGTAACTTAAGCTATATTTAGACTGTCTGGTAAAACACAGTTTGCACTGAGTAGATGACCTTCAAGTGGTTAAACTATAACTGCTTATTGGTTGATCAAAATCTTACAAACAGAGGATTCAACTATTGCCCACAAAAGGATACATCTATTTCTTCACTTAGGTAAACATTCATCTCCTAAGAAAACAAATTTAATAACAAATATTATCCCCGAATACACACGCTAATCATAGTCTTTAACTTCATTACTCATTAGTCTCGGAACTTGCCCACATCTGAAAGTTTCAGTCACCATTGATAGTATACTATAACTGTTTTGCTGTTCATTAGTAAATTGATCATTAAGAATGATATTATATGATCTCTCCTTAAGACGTATGTTCAAGGTTGTTTAAATAACTTAACAAAAAGAGAACATGGTATAACTGAAGATCAAAACAAATAAATAAAAATGCAAGTAGTTACGAAAATAAAGTCAACTTAAGCCTCATTATGAACTACTGAGAGTTTATTGGCACAAGAAGTAGGCTGCCAAGGAACAAAGCGAGCACAAAAAAAGACATGAGGTTAAAAAACAGATATAAAGAAGAAAACCCAGGTGACTAAAGAGGCTGCAAGTTATTAAAGTACCGAACTTGACTTACAATAATGTTTGAAAGAGTGATGACCAAATTCACAATGTTAACACAGGGATAACAAAAGATTAAATTACCTATGCTTACGTCTTCAGCAACCCATGACAGCACAATTGTAAACGAACACTCCAGAATGTTCCTTCACACCGACAACCTTCCAGTCCAAAACACCATCTTTAACCCCTGAGTTAGGACTCCAAGAATTGAGAACAATGGTTTCACCTTCTGGACCCCTTTGACCACCAACTACTAGAAGCCGATCACCACAAGCTTTAAAGGCCAAACCCCAACCGTTGGATGAATCAGCCCTAACCGGAAGTCTTCCCAATACTTCCCATGAGTTGTTAATTTTGTCATATTTCTTAACCATATTGCTCAAATACTCAACTGCATATAAATTATCACTAACAACTGCAACAAGAGGCGGGGCTTGTGCAGCCCTGTTAACATTTGGGTACATCCCATCTATTATTTTCCATTTTTTAGTTTTTAGATCAAACTCCTCGCCACAAGTTAACGAGTCATTGGGATTTGTCATCCCTCCTATCACATAAAACTTCCCATCCATGAAAAAACCAGAGCATAACCTACGCGGAGAATGCATATTCGGCAACATTTCCCATTTACCAGTTGATGAATCATATAACTCTGCAGATTTTAAAATGTTCCCATTTTGATCACTTCCTCCAGCAACAATAGCAATTGACCCAAGAGTTCCTGACCCAAATAAACACCTAGGATGATTCATTCCCTCACATTTCACCCAACACCTACGAATCAAACTGTATTTCCATATGGCAAACTCAAAAAGTTCACGCCCAAAAACCAACAATTCACTACCAACAGCCAAAGACTCTTTATCTGCATGATTAAAACACTCATCACAAGGGATTTTAGGCAATCTCATCCACTTATTACTTACAGGATCAAACCCCTCCCACCCTCTAGGATCAGAAACCATATACACCCAATGCTCTACTATCCCCAATTGTTTCCTTAACTCATACAAATACCCTTTTCTCATAAGTGAATTAAACCTCACATTTAGCAAAGATAACGAACTATAATCGAATCTGCGCACCCTAGCAAGACAATTTAAAGCAACATCATCACACATGCCAGGAAGAAGAGAATCATATGGTCCACATTTCATCTGACCATCATACTGTCCTTCATTGTTCTTCAATTTCTTCCTTTCAGAACCTTCTTCTACATCTTTTTCTTCCTCCAACATATATTCAGAGGAAAAATTATTCATCTTATTGTGAGAAATAGAATCTAACCCCATCTTTAGACTAATGTTTATCAGTTTATGTATACCCCAAACAAACTAAAAAATTTAAGAAGAAACCCCCAATTTGAATTTGCTATACCTCTTTATCCCAATTAACCAAATCCAATAATGACTTCTCAATCCATTATTCCTAAATCATACATCAAACGATGCTGCAACACATCACATACCAAACTTTCCACCCTTGAATCGATCATAAGCCATGTAAAAGCTGAAAAAAGCACCTTTCAATCAAAATTCTTTCTGTAGACGAAAATAAGGAGTGAAATTGAATCGAAAGAACTCATCGTTAAGATAATTATCATCTAAATATAATAGCGGCACGAGAGAACTTGGATCTCACCGTAAAACCATCGCCGGAGATGACTTATTTATGGGTCTCCGGTGACAGTGCCGGCGCCGGCGCCGGAAACAACAGTGCAGTTGCAGACATCTGAACCTATGAAATTCAATTGGATGCTGTTACATCTGTATTGTTGTGTGCTTGTATGTGTGAGAGAGATGAGATGAGATGAGATGAAAGTGTAGGTATTGTAAACGCGAAACTGAAACCCGTTGAAAGTGGAAACTTATGTTTTGTTGCGCAAATTTACGTTGAGGCCCCTTGAAGTTATGATTTTTTTTTTGTTTTTTTTCCTTCTATCTTGAAATGATATTTTAAGCAAATAATTAATAATGTTTTAATTTTCCTAAATTACCTTTTTGTAATTACGATTACAAGAGTAATATTAAAATTTTGATATCAATATAGATATGGAATTTTAGTAAGCACTTTAGTTATAGGGGCATGAAAACACCCCTATCACTAAGAACACTACATATATATGCCTCTCATTTCGTCCCCTCCCTTTACTTTTTTTGTAATTATGATGAACAAAAAAATATTAAATTTTTTATATTGAAAATTTAGATCTGGAATTTAAATAAGGATGTTAGTTATAAAACATGATATGACTATAAAAGTGATGTATGTTACACAAAGGATCATGTTTGTTCCGAAGTTTGATTACATGAACTAGTATAAACTCTTAAAATTTAAGCATCAAAGTTTCGCTACAAAATTAAGAACTTAAGTTTCAGATTAGGCCTTTATATCCTTTTTTTATAATAACAACGTATTTTGGTTATATATAAAAAGTTACTATAAGTGTGCTAATCTTAAGGAATTAAGTGACAGGTAATAAAACCATATAGGGTTGTAGGAAAAAAAAAGGCAAATCTAAAATTTTAAACAAACCATGTTAACAGAAACAATAATTAACTCTAAATAATTCTAGTCCTAATTCGATAACAACAAACTCATCTTAACGTAATATTGACCGATCCATTACTTTCAATAAGCTGAGGATGTCCTTGTAACTTTGTGGCAGATAACCAAATATGAGTCTTTACGAGTGTTAATGTAAAGGGTCAGCCCGTTTGAAACATTGAGTTAGGATATCTAAACTCCAATATAAGAGCTCAGATGAGGTTAATTAAGATCTAATAGCTTATGAATGTTAATTAGAGGTTGGTTAGTGAGGAACTTAGTTAGGCTAGGCAATATGTTGACCAATGAGAAATTATGCTCAGAACTACACATTAATTTATAGAAACTTGATTGACTTCAGGAAGTCAATGTAAAGGATATGTGAAGTTGATAATTAAAGATCCAAAAGGCAAAGGTAAGTTTACACAGTTGTGAGTTTGAAAGAATGCATACATACATACATAAAATGTGATTGATTATATAAAATATGATTTATACGTCTAAAATTTAGTGTTTAAACGTGATTATAAGTTAGTATTAGACTCAAGGAAATATCCCCAAGGGGGATCAATGTGATTAAAACCATTATGTATAAATTAAGAAGTTGTAACACATCAATATTTTGATCTTAGCATTGTGAGTTGTACATTATGGTATTTTAGTGTAAGTAATCAATTTGGAATTTCAATATTTTGAGCTACATAGAGGTTTTATAAAATTTGATGTATGCATCGTATTGTGCATCTCATACACTCGTGGGCGCACTTGTACGCTTTTTCTTCACAAAAAAATATTCATATCCTCTATTATATTGTGTGGTTGATTAAAAATATTCATATCCTCTATTAAAAATGGAAGAAGGTACTGATGTGCCAATATGTTGTGTGGTGTAGGTGGACGCCAATGGCATATTTAATTTCATATTGTGTGGTTGATTCATGTTAAGTTGTTTATATGATATTAGAATGTATTCTCATTTAGCGTTGCTAATGAAAGGATGAAATATATTAAATGGTTGATAAAACAAGATAAATTCTCCAGATGAGACATTTCAAACAATTTTTTTAAACCGTTTAACTATTAAACACTTGCGGTATAAAGTAGGTCATAGTTTTAAAACAATACATATTTTTAAACACATATTAAACATTAATGTCATATCACCCATATTCACTACTACCGCTAGTGAATCACCTAGATTCTAAAACATATTTAAATTTAACCGAGAAACCATATGCATGATGTAACTACCTAGAAAAAAATCACTTTGAGCATGTCATTGTTATTGTTATAAAATCGGAATGAAATCGACAATCAAGAACACTCAAGAACTACAAAGAATGCGCGTTTATTGATTCAATGGGATTAGAGAATTGGAAATCTGGAATTTTGAATTTTTTAATTGAACCCTAATTCCCCAATCCCTTTTAATACAAAGACGCTAACGGAACTCAACAACCTAAGAACTCAAACTTGACACTTTACACCCTTTGACTTTTTCTACGAAAACTATTTACACCCGCCTACTCCTACTGAAACTACTTAGTCTCTACACATTCATCTTCCGAACTTCCGAAGCACACATCAACTAAATCATATTAAGCAAATATGATCCTAATCAATAAATTGGTCTTCATTTTCCTCACATTCTCCACCTTGAAGCCAATTTGACTTCAAGTAACACCCAATGATTTCAAGCAGAAATCAAAATTCAAAATTGGTAAAACTTTAGTAAATGCATCAGCCGGATTGAGACTTGTATCAATACCTTCCACCTTAACTTGACCTGAGTTCACTACCTCTCTAATAAAATGGAACTTCACCCTCACATGCTTGGTCCTTTCATGATAACGGCTGTTCTTTGATAACTGCACAGCCCCTTGATTATCACAATAAACCACAACATCCAATAATTATACTCCCAAGTCTTCAACAAATCCTCTTAGCCACATTGCCTCCTTAACTCCTTCAGTTAAGGCAATGTACTCTGCCTCTGTAGTAGACAAAGCTACTACACGCTGCAATTGAGCCTTCCAGCTGACTATATTCCCCGTAACTTTGAACACATAACCAGTTATGGACCTTCTCTTGTCTAAATCCTTAGCAAAATCTGAATCAACATAACCAATCACCTTGTTTTGTTGATCCTTATCAGCACATCCAAACACCAACCCATGACCTTGAGTACCTTTAGGATACCTGAGTATCCACTTCACAGCTTCCCAGTGTTTCTTTCCAGGATTAGACAAATATCTGCTAACCAAACTAGCAGCATAGCCAAGATCTGGTCTATTACAGACCATCAAATACATGAGGCTTCCCACTGTATTTGCATATGGAATTTTTTCCATATATCTCCGTTCTTCATCAGTAACAGGAGAATCTTTACTTGAAAGATTGAAATGAGCAGCCAATGGAGTATTAACAGGCTTACAACTCTCCATTGCATAATTCGACAAGATTTTCTGCACATAAGACTCTTGAGATAATTTCAACACCTTATTACCCCTGTCCCTATGTATATGCATCCCTAAAATCTTCTTAGCATCACTTAAATCCTTCATTTCAAACTGTTTCATCAACTGACTTTTAATATCATCAATCTCCCCTTGATCACTACAAGCTACCAACATATCATCTACATACAACAATAGGTATATGAACTTACCTTTGTTGTACTACTTGTGATAAACACAAGAATCATAAGCACTTCTTGAGAAACCATATTTGATGATATAATCATCAAACCTCTTGTACCATTGTCGAGAAGATTGCTTCAAGCCATAAAGGGATCTTTTCAACAAGCAAACCTTTTCTTCACTGCCTTTTACTTCATATCCCTTAGGCTGACTCATGTAAATCTTTTCTTCCAAATTACCATGTAAAAATACAGTTTTTACATCTAATTGTTGCAACTCCATATCTAAGGCAGCAGTCAAACTTAAAATAACCCGGATAGATAATGTTTTCCAGTAAATCTCATTGTAGTCAATACCAGCCTTTTGTGTGAATCACTTTGCAACTAACCTTGCTTTAAATCTAGGACCATCACCTTTATTGACTTCATCCTTTACTTTATACAACCACTTGCACGCTACCAGCTTTTGACCAACTGGTTTATCCACCAACTCCCAAGTGTGATTCTTATACAATGATTCCATCTCATCATTCATTGCTTCTATCCATTTTTCTTTGTTTTCTATTCTAACAGCCTCTTCATATGACAAAGGTTCATATATACTTTCATTCTCAGCAACCATGAAAGCAACCGCACTTGCATTATCACCATCTCTAAACCTTAATGGAGGAACTATCTGCCTCCTTGGTCTATCTTTTGCAATACTAGACTCACCAGCAGGAATTTGTGAACTCTGTTGTGTGTTACTTGAGCCATTTAGTTTTCTCTTCTTCATTCAGACTTGGCACCTTCACAATAGGCTCCACCTCAATATCAACACCCTTTGATTCATTGAGATCATCTTTAAACTTTCCTCCCACAACATCTTTGTAGAAAACATCTTCTCTGAAAGCTACTACATCTCTGCTGACAAATACCTTTGGAGTTCCATTATCTAGTCTCCACAGCTTGTGCCCTTTTACTCCATCTGGGTACCCCAACACAACACACCTTTGAGCCCTTGGATCAAGTTTACCCTGACTTACATGTGCATAAGCCAAAGTACCAAACACCCTTAGATTACTGCAATCCGGCTGTTCTCCTGACCATACTTCTATAGGCGTTTTCATACCTATAGCAGTTGAAGGAGATCTATTAACCAGATAAGCTGCAGTTGTCACTGCTTCAGCCCAGAAACCCTTTGGCAGACCAGAGCTAATCAACATACACCTCACCTTGTTTAGTAAAGTCCTGTTCATCCTTTCTACTAAACCATTCTGTTGGGGTGTTCCTGGAACTGTCAAATGCCTTCCAATCCCATGCTTCTTACAATATTGATCAAACTCCTTATTACAAAACTCCAGCCTATTATCTGTTCTGAGTTTCTTAACCCTCCTGCCAGTTTTGGTTTCAACCAATGACCTCCACTCTTTGAATTTTCCAAAGGCTTCATCCTTGTGTTTTAACACATACACCCAGACTCTCCTGGAAAAATCATCAACAATAGACAGGAAATAACTAGCTCCTCCTAAAGATTTGTGTTTTGTAGGCCCCCACAAATCTGAATGAACATAGTCTAAGATAGCTTTAGACTTATGTTTGCTTCTTACAAACTTCAACCTATGAGCTTTGCCAAGAACACAATGCTCACAAAAATCAATGCCATCTGAATTCACATCAACAAGAATTCCTTGTTTCTTTAATTCCATTAACCCCTGCTCACTTATATGCCCCAATCTATGGTGCCACAACTGATTTACTTTATACACCTCAGTTCCTTCGGCTGAATTAGCACTAACACTTATCTTACTATTCAACAAATAAGTGTTATTAGCCACCCTTGAGCCAGACAAAACCACTAAAGATCCTTTTAATACCTTATCCTTCCCATTTTTAAACACTACATGGTGACCCTCCTTTTCAAATGTTCCCAAAGACAATAAACTTTTCTTAAGATCAGGAATGTACCTTACTCCCCTGAGCTCCACCTTCAACCCATTATCAAGCTTGATTTCCACTGTTCCAATACCCACTATTGAACATGGATGATCATTACCAAGCTTGACTACGCCAAGGTCTTGATATGTCAACTCTTTGAAGTACTGTTTCATGGGTGTCATATGGAACGAACACCCTGAGTCTAACACCCACTGATCACTACTTTGTCCTTCTTGAACACTCAACACATCAGAACTTTCATAGCCATCAGATGAATCTACATCATCTTGCGCAACATGACTATTCTGACTCTTGTTTGTATTAGAGACCCCTTTCTTCTTCTTCCATTTGGATCTAGACTTACTCCTGGTGTTTCTTTTAAGGTGTTTCTCAGAATTTCAAACAAAGCATTTTCTTTTGAACTTCGATTTGGATCTAGACTTACTCCTGTTCTTGGATCCTCTAACTTCAGTTCTTCCTCTTACAAACAACCCTTCACCACTATCATCCTTTGGATCAGATCTTCTTTTTAACTCTTTGGAGTTTAATGCAGCAAGAATCTCCTCCATGGTGAGTGTTTCTCTCCCATACATTAGGGTATCAACAAAGTGTTCATAAGACTGAGGTAATGAAGTCAAGAACAGAATTGCTTGATCTTCATCATCAATGGTCACCTCTATGTTTTTAAGATCCAAAATCAACTTATTAAATTCGTCACAATGATCTTCTAATGTCTTCCCGGACCCCATACAAAACGTGTACAATCTCTTCTTCAAGTACAATCGGTTGGCCAATGACTTGGTCGTGTACAAACTCTCCAACTTAGTCCACACACCGGCGGCAGTTGTTTCCTTCGACACCTCTCGAAGAACACGATCACCCAAACTTAAGATAATCGCACTGTGGGCCTTCTCCACGACTTCCTTCATCTTATCTTGCAACTGCTTCTTCTTCTCATCAGTAGTTCCTTCAGGAATTTTGGGTTCGGCACCCAGAGCATCCACCAGTCCCTGGTGTACCAATAATGCTCTCATTTTCAATCTCCATAGACCAAAGTCATTCTTTCCATCGAATTTCTCAAGTTCGAATTTCATGGAAACCATGGTCACCTTCTTGATTTCTCTTCCTTCGTCCGATTGTAGTTTCTTCCTCTCGAATTGAGCCAACCTTGGCTCTGATACCACTTGTTGTAAAATCGGAATGAAATCGACAATCAAGAATACACAAGAACTACAAAGAATACGTGTTTATTGAATCAATTGAATTCAAGAATCAAGAGATACTGGAATTAAGAAGTTTTGAGACTACTCAACTCTAATCCCACCGAATCCTTTTATACAGAACAAATCTAACCGAAAATAACAAACTAAAAACAAACTTGACACTTTACACCCTTATACTATTCCTGCGGAAACAATTACACCCTTACACTATTTCTGCGGAAACAATTCACACACATACTAAGCCTGCGGAAACAATTCATCTTCCGAACTTCTGAACTTGAACTTCTGAGCTTCCGAAGCACTCATAAACCAAATCATATTAAACAAACATGATTCTAATCAACAAATTGGTTTTCATTTTCTTCACATATAATTCATTGTTTTTGTTAAAAAAAGTTAGAACTAGGGAAATAACATATTCTTTATACAAAGAAAGTTCGTCATCTTGATTTCTTCAATTAGTCTCAGGGCGGATGTCTTTCTGTTGGCACGAAGTTTGTTTCTATCCTTCCATAATATCCAGTATGAAGTTAGAATAATCGATTGGATCATTTTTGTTTTGGGGGAATTATAATTGATGTGTTAATGAATTTCTGGATCATGTGTAGAGAAAGTAAAAATCAAGGGGAGACCACACCAAACGCAATGTTTTGCCTTAGTATCATTGTTATGTAACAAGAGATGAATAAGTGTTTTGCTGATTCTTCAGATTCACCACATAAAAGATAGTTAAGAACCAGAGAGGTATCCTTCATTTGTGCAAGGCTAGCTAGTATAGTCGGTATCCGATCTATTTCAGCTCTCCAACCAAACACGTTCACTTTCGTTGCCAAGTGCCAACCACTTATTCCAACCGAAAGTCCAAGTATTACATGATGAAGGCTGGCACTCAAGCAGGGGCGAAGCTTCTTTGGGGCCAGGGGCCCCCGTCCCCCCTCTTTTTTTCGTCAGTAGTGTAAATTTTCTGGTCGATAGTGTAAATTTTCGGTCCGGTATTGGAAATTTTTTAATAAATATAGAGTCTGTACCCCCTTAAAATATTTTACTTTCGCCCCCGCTACTACACTCAAGGAGCAAAATGATTTAACCGTAAGAGTGCCAGGATGGTCATTGCTCCATATCCAAAATTCTTAGCAATTGGAAAGTCGTACTTGAGGTTGTAGCGAAAGACAAGTCTATAGTTGCTTATTTTCTAGTTGTTGAAAATATTGATCTTGACCAATGTCAAATACTTCCTTTTTATTATGTAAAGTTAACGCTAACCGCAATCAAATCAAACCATTTTGCAAAATAATTGATAATTATATTTCAACACGTGGCAAGCTCTCGAAGCCATTGAAGTGATTTTGTTCGTGTTGATTGATGGTCGGATTTGTCTTGTTTGTTAGGTTATTTTAGTCAATATTTTGTTAACCAGTCTAACTTTTTAGTAATACATTTTTTGGATGTTTCAAAGAAAACAAACAATAAAGAAACAAAAACATTCCTAATTTACTACTTTTTATATGCGTGTAGCTAACGAAAACCTTAAAGCTAGTATCCATATTATAAAAAATAAAGATACAGTAATTTTGTTTTTACAAATTTTGAAAAGGTGAACTCGTTCACCGATCTCTCTCGTTTTAGTTGAGACTCTTTTAAGATATAGATACATATTGTTTAATATAAGCATAAAATATATAACCAGTTTTAAATAGAAAAATACAATAATATAATCTATAAAAAATAATCACATTTAGAAGGTGAGAGAAAAACATTTAAAAAGCTATTTTATTATCACATTTAAATATTATTTTCGGCTAAAACAAAAACCAAACCAAACTGAATTCATAGTTGGCAGAACTAAACCGAAAACCAGATTCTAATTCAGTTTGATTTCTTTTTGCAGGAGAAAATCCTGAATATAAAATGATGTATGTTCGTCGGTTCGGATTTCTAGTTTGCAGTTTGGTTTTCTTGATTTCGTAATGGGTTAAATGATCAATGGGGAAAATCCATAACCCAATACATGTAATTCAAGTTCGTAAATTTTAACTCAATTGAGTTTCTAAAACGAAAACCGATTGTTTATTTCAGTTGCTCTCTGAAATTGAAGCGAAAACCAGTATATAATCCTCTTAGGGAGCGTTTGGTTGGAAGGAATGAAATAGAATGGAATGGAATTAAGAAACTAGTATATTTTTCAAGTAAAATTATGTTTGAATGGGTAATGAAATGTAAAATCAAGGGAATGTTTCACCTTAAATTCCCTTGGTTATGGGATTTCAAATTCCCTCTCTAGGTGGAAGGATTTTGAAATCCCACGACCAAGGGAATTTGCGGTGAAACATTCCTTTGGTTTGACATTTCATGACCACTCAAACATAATTTTACTTAAAAATTATACTAATTTCTCAATTCCATTACATTCCATTCTATTCCTTTCAACCAAACGCTCCGTTAGTATTTTGGTTTAATCAATTTGAAGGAAAATTGAACCACCACCGAAACAAAAGTGTAACAAGAGTTTTCTTGTTAAATTTATAATTTAATGACACATTCATGAACAAATAAGCCTGCTAATTTTTTTTAAATGGCCAAAGGATCACTGACGGCCACTGGCCCACTCGATTATTTCCAGTATTTGAGTATGAAACTAAGACAACCCTTACGATGAAATTCACCTGAAAAAATATTCTGGTTCAACTTGGACCTTTTTTTTATTAAATATGAGATTTGAACTAAATACCTTCTCTTTTTTATGAAGTCTTGGAGTATCTTATATTAACCATTTGGTCTGAAGATCATTAGCAGCCTACTAATTATTAATATATATATTAGAATAAAATGTCGTTTTTCCTCCTGTGTTTTGGTCACATTTTTCATTTACATGGAAAATTTGTTTTCTGGCATTTGACTCCCCAAGGTTTCGAAAGTTATCATTTTCATTCAAAAATATAAAGTTCATTAATATAAAATGTTAAACATCCATCACTAAAAAGGGTAACTATATATCGTTTCATATAATACCACAAAATCTTAATTTATATTTACGTATTGCTGTTAAAATTCCATTCATGTATTATTTACATCAAATCTTTGATCATTTAATCTTCGAACCTTTTATCATCGATTGAATCACTTTTATATGTGGGGGAGAAGGATGAAGTTGGTTTCTACTGGTAGTCGGGAACCCGTTGTGAAGGGATTTTATAATAGAAATCATCGTCTCTAATCATACTCTCTTCTATATCATCATACAAATCTACTCGAATTGGGGTTTTGTTTTGTATTTTAAAGGGTAATATTTTTAATTTACATGTTTAAAATTTTAAATTAATGAAGTTAATATTTGTGAATGGAAATGATAACTTTCAAAACCTTAGAGTGTCAAAAAAAATTAAATAAAAATGATAAATGTAATTAAAAGGGACGACAAAAAAGCCAATTCACTTTACATATTATTTAAAGGCTATTTACCCTGTTATTATATTTAGGTTGATTTATTTTTCTTGTTGGAATGATATTAAACGTTAGGTGACAATCTTGAAACAAAATCTCACCTAGTCCCTTCGAGTAAAACACGTACACAATTTTCAATCACCTTTTTCACTTTTTGGTGGGTTTTTGATACATTTATGTGATCGTCATATTAATTATTTTTTACGTATAAATTATTAGATGTGATAATACAAATATCTTTTTTTATAAAAAAATTAGTTATGTATAATTTGCTATATAATTAATATTTTGCAATCTTTATATTATGATAAATATATTAGAATCAAACATTCGTATTTCATACCCGTGTACCTTTTATGAGGTCAATTGATGTTTTAAAGGATCCAATTTCGACACTTTATAGACGCCCGGGAGTATTATTTATCTAGAAGTACCATTTATGCAAGTGCTATTATGTATTTATGTTTCTCATTCGTCATATGTGAGTTATTATAATTTAAATTATATTTAAAGCGGGATCTAGCTTATGCCCTACGATGTGACCAAAAATGAAAGATATATATTCCTAAAAGTTCCATAAATCATATAACAGCCACTTCATTTAATCATGCAAAGTTTTAAAATAGTCCAAGAAACAAGTTCAAACCGTGCGATTAAGAAATATGGCACAATACATTCATGAATTTTATGATATTTTTTCAGGAACATAGACACGATTTGTCTAGTATGATATATATCGTACACGTATTACTCGACTTAAGTAATAGTACATCATAGATATTATTGTCTAAAAGGTTTTTCAACTGAAATGTTGTTTTACGACAATAGGTTAACACGAGAAGCTCAAATGATCTACAATGCGAGGAGAAAATTATTTTTGCACTATATATTTTCCTCTAACTTTGCTTTTGTCGCATTTGGTTTTCTTGCTAATTAAGATTCTAGTGAGACGATATCTCAAAGCATGTTTAATAATTATGTACTCTTTTTCATTGACTAGTTTTTTTT
>BJCO01722262.1:0-25780 GCA_018326465.1 Flaveria floridana | reverse complement strand
TTGTTAAATTAAACGAGGCTTTAAAGGAGAATGATCACTTAAAAAGAATAGTTTTGGAAAGAAATGTTGAAATTAACACTTTGACTGAAAGGGTTGCTCTTGCCGAGTTTGAAACAAGCAAGCTTCAGTCAAAGCTTGATAAATGGACTATATCGGGAATGAAACATGACGATTTGTGTAAATCTTAATAGGGGGCTAGGATTAAAACAGGTTTGGGATATGAAGATGCTAAGGTTTATCCTCCTTCTAGTAGTTACTGTTATTCACCTATGCCTGTTTGTCATCCTTCTAATGATTTGATCCAAATAGATACTAACAGTATGTCTGTAGGTTTAGAAGGTGTGAACCCTAAGCATGTTCGTGAGGACTACGATTATGGACCGACTAGCGGGCTTGGATGCTCTAGCCTTAGTACACCTGAATCTCAGCATTTTGTTTTAGATCATAAATCTAGTTTAAATTCTGTTTTTGTCTCTAGTGATTCTGTAACAGACTTTATTTCCTCATGTTCTAGTGATGTTTCTGTTTCATCTTTAAATCCTGTGGATTGTGAGGTTGCTACTCCTTCTGATTGTGTTAATCTTGTGACTGATACCACTATAAAGTGTAATGAGGAAATTAAAAAATAATTTCTTTGAAAAATTCTTTTCTCACCCTATTCCATCTTTTACTCCAGCTAACATTTATGTGTCAAATGAAAGGGTCACATCTTCATCTGAAGCAAGTACAAGTGGTACAAATACCATATTTATATCAGATAACATCTCATCTGCTTCTGTAAATAATCATTCTTTTACAAATAAAAGCAGATCTATAGACATGTATGAGACATACAATGACATTGATTCTAGACTGTCTGAATGTGATGAGGAAATATGCATTGATAAAATCCCAACCTTATTACATAACAGACCTAAATTAAAACCACATTGTTTTCAATGTGGTAAAGATGATCATGTAGTTAAGCATTGTCCTCAGCTTTATCATAGACATGTTAATAGCAATTCTTTTGGGAATAGGTTAACTCAATTGGTTAATAATTTCTTTTGTAAGAAATCTCTGACTCCTAAACCTAAAGTTGTTCAAACTTGGGTTCCCATTTCACCTGGTTAACTTTTTCATTGATATTTTTGAAGGAAACATCCACTAAAGTTGTAAATAGTGTGTGGCATGTTGATAGTGGATGCTCCAGACATATGACGGGACTTAAAGATCTTTCAACCAATTATCGAATAATAGATGGAGGTTATGACGCATTCGCCGGCACAAGAAAGGAGGGAAAATTATTGGTCAAGGAGAAGTTTCCAACGGCTCTCTTACCTTAGAGAAAGTCAACTATGTACCTGAGCTGGCGTTCAATCTGTTGAGTGTCTCTCAAATTTGTGATAAAAGTATTCCGGTCTTATTCAAGTCGAATGAATGTCTCTTTTTGAAATCTGAGATTGATATTCCAGATGATATGGTACTAATGCAGGCTCCAAGAAAGCATGATACATGTCTTCTTGATATGAATTCAAAGGAGTCAACGTCAACCGTCACCTGTCTTTTGTCCAAAGCTTCCACCTCTGAGTCTTTCTTATAGCATCGCAGATTGGGCCATTTTAATCTTAAAAATATAAACAAATTAGTTAAAAACAATCTTGTTAGGGGATTACCTTTAAAAGACTTTTCTGTGGTTGAAAAATGCATGGTGTGCACCAAGGGAAAACAACAAAAGAAACCACATAAACTAAAAATTGAAAATAGCATATTCAATCCCCTCGAGTTGTTACACACTGATTTGTTTGGCCCAATCAGTGTTAAATCAATTGCTAAGAATTTTTTTTGTCTTGTGGTTACAGATGATTTTTCCAGGTACTCCTGGGTGAGTTTTCTTACTCACAAAGGAGAGACGCTGAGGAGCTACAGAAGTTAATCCTTTCGATTGAAACGATAAGTAAGAGGAAGGTTATGGCAATCCATAGTGACAACGGTACTGAATTCATAAATTAGATCTTTGATTCATTCTGTGCCACTAAGGGAATTTTAAGACAATACAGTGCTGCGAGGACCCTCAACAGAATGGTGTGGCTGAACGAAAGAATCACACCCTCATTGAAGCTGCTTGTACAATGTTGATTGAATCCTCCTTACCCATCATCTTTTAGGCTGAGGCGGTGAAGTGTGCTTCATATGTTCTAAACAGGGTGTTGATAGTCAAGGACAAAATGAAGACTCCTTATGAACTATTTCATAAGAGAAAGCCTTTAATTGACTTCTTTCGACCATTCGGTTGCTCGTGCACTTTATTGAATACACAGGCGCAGAAGACGAAGTTTGATGTCATGTCTGACGAATATTACTTTGTTGGATATTCTTCTTCACAAAAGGCTTATCGGGTATATAACAAGAGAACACGTATTGTTCAAGAGTCCTTTTATGTTGATTGGCAGGAATCTAATTCCTCTGATGTTCGATCTGAACCCGCATGGTTCTTTGACTCTGCTACGGTGTTCAACTCGTTTAATCTTCTAGTTTTCAATGATGATGCGTCTGTCTCTCATGTTCAAACAAATATCTTTCCTCCAACTCCATTACCCGACGAACCTCTAGCCTCCCCTACCTCATCTTCAAATGATGCTACCTCAGTTGATGTTGCATCTTCTTTATCATCATTTGACCTTCCACCTCTACCTGTTTCAGCATTTCTTCCCTCATCCCCTACATGTACCACATCTCATCCGACCTCTCCCATCTCTCCAATTCACTCTACCTTACCATCACCTTTATCCATTTCACCTTTAACTACCCATCAACAATCCTTTAGCCATCCTTCCACAAATACCCTACCCATGGCTATCAATTTCAAAACCCTGAAAGATCATCCATATGATAACATCATAGGATCTATCACCGATGGAGTTCGGACGCGGAGTCAATCTGGATTGATTAATGTTTGTCCATTTTCTTGTTTTATATCACAAATCATCCCTAAAAATGTTCATGCAGCTCTTCAGGACCCTTGCTGGGTTGAATCGATGCAATTAGAGCTGCAACAGTTTCAGAAACTCAAGGTTTGGACTCTGTTCGATCTTCCACCAAATAAATGTCCAATTGGCACTAAATGGGTGTTCAAAAACAAACCTGATGACCGTGGCATTGTGGTAAGAAACAAGCCTAGGGATTTGCTCAAGAAGAAGGGATTGACTACACCGAAGTCTTTGCTCCAGTCGCCCGTCTTGAAGCCATCAGAATCTTTTAGCACATGCAGCCCACAAGCAATTCAAAGTCTATCAGATGGATGTCAAATGTGCATTTCTTTATGGAGACATTGACGAAGAGATATATGTGTGTCAACCACCTAGTTTTGAGGATCCTGACTTTCCAGATGAAGTCTACAAGCTTGATAAGTCTCTTTATGGTCTTCATCAGGCTCCTCGAATCTGGTATGAGACCTTAACACAATATCTCTTAAGCAATGGATTTTCTCGTGGCACCATCGATATGACTTTATTTAAGAAGGAATTAGATGGTGAGATGCTAATCGTACAAGTCTATGTTGATGATATTATTTTTGGCTCCACTAATTTGAAACTATGTCGGGAGTTTGAGGAAATCATGGGCAGTCGATTTGAAATGAGCATGATAGGAGAGATGTGCTTTTTCCTCGGCTTTCAAGTTGAACAAAAGCAAGAGGGAATTCTTATTCATCAAGAAAAGTACATTAAAGAAATTTTGAAGAAATTCATGATGGATGACGCTTCTTCCTTTTACTGCTCAAACCTGCCTCACTCCTGATGAGAATAGGAAACCGATTGATCCTCATCTTTACAGATCCATGATTGGTTCCCTTATGTATCTTACAGCAAGTCGTCCTGGCATCACCTTTGTCGTTGGATATTGTGCTCGATACCAATCTTCCCCGAAAGAGTCTCATAAGAAGGCTGTCAAACAAATCTTTCATTATCTTAAAGGCTCTTCTCATTTAGGTCTTTGGTATCCTTATGTTGGAAATTTTAACTTACATGCCTATTCTGATAGTGATTCTAATGGCTGCAGGTTAAACTGAAAGTTGGTTACTGGAGGCTGTCAATGCCTGGGGAATTGTCTGGTATCATGGCAAAGCAAGAAACAGACCATTGTCTCTCTCTCTACGAAAGAAGCAGAATACATTGTTGCCTCCAGTTGTTGCTCACAAGCGCTCTGGATTCAGCACCAGATGATTGACTATGGGATCAACTTTCTCCATATACCGTTGTTTTATGACAACAAAGCAGCTATCGGTATCGCCAAGAATCCTATTCATCATTCCCAAACGAACCACGTCGAGACACGAATTCATGCAATCCGTGATGCTCAGGAAAAGGGTTTCATTGATATTATCCCCATTGATATAAAAAATCAAAAAGCAGATATTTTCACGAAAACTTTTGATAAATCTCGTTTTTATGAATTGATTTTGATGTTGGGGTTAATATCTTTTTAAAACATGTTTTCCTTAAAACAAACTATGTACATATTGTATATATCTCCTTCGTTATTCTTCTTTTCTTTCTCTTCTGTATGCTCCATCGTCCTTCGCCATTTTTCATACAAAAACATATGTTGTATAAAACTATAAACCGTACATTTATAATTCAACGTAAAGCTTTACTTTAAATTTCTTAATAGGTTTAAGAAATTTCTCCATCTTGTTTAGTCGTAGAAATTTCGAGGGAGAATAATAACTGTTTCTCTTGCTTTCTTTTTCAGAAATTATCTAACTTTCTATGATGTCTGAACAATATGAAGGAGGTCAATAGTATCGTGTTGGGATTTGCTGGCTAGGTTCAGCCCGAAAGTAAAGTAGACAGTACTCTTGTAGCTTAACTAAAAGAATAAGAAATGTGATGACTCAGATAATCTTCTTTACATCTTTGGCCTTCATAAAGTTTCAAGTCCTTGTTCAAAAAGGGTTAAGAACAGGACATCTCCGTGTTGTATTGTTCTTTTTATAAGTATCCTTATTTCTAAACTACACATTTGTTCTCAAAAGCTATACGTTTATCCATCTTTGTATCCAAGAAGCTTCTTTGTGTACTTTTGTGTCTTGTGCTCATCTCCTCTGTTGTACGGTAGGACTGACCTAGAGTGATGATCTCCTCTGCTGTACGGAAGTACTGACCTGGAGCTCTTATCGGCATAAAGTGATGATCTCCTCTGCTGTATGATAGTACTGACCTGGAGCTCTCATCGACACAATATGAAGAACTCCTCTGCTGTACGGTAGTATTGACCTGGAGTGTTCATCAGTACAACATGATGATCTCCTTTGTTGTACGAGAGTACTAACCTGGAGCTCTCATCAATTGATGTCTATATGAATCTTGCTTCTTCTGAAAAAGAATCTTTGTTATATGCCAAAAGAATTAATCAATCAGCCGCTGTCATTCGTTCAATATATCATGAGGACAGGATAAGTTTTTTTGCCAAATGTATGTGGGGACTGAGTCATTCAATGTCTTCTTTAAATAAACCGACAACATGATAACAATAGCTACGGGTTACTTGTCGAAAAGAAGAAGGCATGGGCTTAAAAAGGACAAGTATATCTGCAATCTCACCGCACTATGACTCTCCAGAAGATTCTTTCAGCTTCTCATTCTTCCCTATGCTCTTTACTTTGTTTTTGTTAAAACGATATGATGTTTGGTGTGATCATGTGGGGCATTTTCTATTGTTTTCCTTTATTGTGTTTATTTTGTCTTAAACTTTTCTTTTTTTTGCCTTTAATTATTATTTTAAAAAGAAAAGAAAACAAAATTCATTTTTTTAAATTTTAGGGTTTCCAGCAAAATTATATTTTCGCTTGTAGTTTCGCATGGCGAGACTGTAGTTTCGCATGGCGAGACTGCAGCTTCGCTGACTCTTTCGTCCTGGTTCTTTAGCCCATTCTTTCGCTCGGCAAAACTATAGTTTCGCTGCTGCGAAAGTAAAGTTGGTGCGAAATTATTCACTGCGAAAGTAAAGATGCTGCTGAGAATCTATTTACTATTTAACTCCTTCTCCAAAACTGCGTTCTTATTTTCGCAGTTTCGAGAGAAAGAGTTTAGGGTTTTTCAGAGATTTTTCTTTAGCGAATCTACGATTATGTGTTGTTTTGTGTCGTTTATTCGCTGATTCTTCTTCGCAAGTGAGTTTCGAACTCGGGACCTTAGTTATATCTAGGTTTTAGTGCTTCATTGTGGTTTATTTTGATTGTGACCGTTCGGTTGTCTCGCAGTACATACTGCGAAACTACCTATAATCCAGCGAAATTGAACGAAAATTCTTGGTTATTCCGTGAAACTGTGCAGTCATGCTGTCCGAGCGAACTTAATAGTTTCGTTAAACAAAACTCGGTTTCATTGCGCCAAAACTATAGTTTCGGCCGGTCGAATCTACCATACTATCTTGCCGAAACTATTAGATTCTGCTGCCGAAATTGCCTTTTTCTCTTGCCGAAACTCAAATACTTTCTGCGGAACTACAATTTTGGCTAGCGAAACTATCCTTTTGTTAATTTTAATTTTTTTTTTCTTATTATTTTTTTTCTAATATTATTTTTCAATATATCATGCTAACTTGTTCTATCTGGTTTTCAGATTAAATGGCAAATCTCAAATTTGATGAGAGGAACAACATCACGACCATTCTAGATGATACCCACCCGAAAGCTGTCGGGTTTATAAATTGTATACGATGGTTGCGGAGATCCCCTATTGCCTACGCGATCTCACACTCCACCACTATATATGATTTGCACATCAGAGACTTCTAGCGTACAGCTGAGTATGACACGAGGGGAGACTCTCATAGGATTGTGGCTAGAGTATTGGAAAACGATCTGATTATCACTGATGCGGTCATATCAAGGGTGTTGAGGCTTGATGAGGATTCAGGAGAGGAGGTTGCATTATCTGATCAGGAAGTATTTGATGCCTTCCGGTCGATCGGATATGAGGGTCCTCCATTCGGACGAGAAAGGAAATCAAAAAGTCCTTTCTCTCCAAGGAGTGGAGATATATAGCCCATGTTTTTATCATGTGCTTAGATCACTGTAAAGGTGGATCAGACGGGCTGAACTTGGATTGGGCAAAGGCAATGGTGATATGCTGTAGGGGAGAGAAGGCCAATATTGCTAGTTTGATATTTGACTGCATGGCAGAGAATGTGATGGGCCTGAAGAAGGACAAATGGCTGCTATACCCTCGATTCCTTCAGATGATCATAGATGACCTCATTCCTAACGCTCCAAGACATGGAGAGGTAAAGAGCTTAGTGTCAATGAACACACACATTTTTGCTGATTGTTATGCAATTGGGCATGACTTCAGTGGGAAGATTACCCATCTGTGGGAAAACATGTACTCTCCAGAACGTTGGGCTTATATAAGGAAGGTGATCGAGTCTGAGGATAAACGTGCTGAAGAGACGAGACACAAACAGTCGGAAGCTGTAAAGAAGAGAAAGTGATATGCAAAGGAAAAGGATTATGTATTTAAAGATGAAGTTCACGAGATGGCGTCTGAGGCCATGGCTGAAAAGGAAAAGAAGGCTAAGAAGAGAGCCGATCAGGGAGAAACTGAGAGGAGGACCAAACACAGACATCAAACTTTTACTGACCCCTCACAAACAGAAGGAAGAACGGGGTTAGATGAGGATGTGATTAGGAACCTCAACGCATCTCTCACCAATGAGTTGAGCATGATCAAGACAAAGCTTACTAATCAAGAGATAAGGGAGAAGCAAAAGGATGAGGTGATGGATGGTATGACTAAAATGTTGATTGATCAGAACAAACTGATCAAAAGACTGCTTGAAGAGGTGAATGAGTTAAAAGCTGCAGCCGACCTGCCTAATCATCTAACTCAACATGAGTTAGATGATTTGACTGATACTTCCGAGTACCCATTTCTAAATGTGGGTACTTCTTCCAGGGTAGGAGAAGGCACATCTGGTGCAGGAGCAGAAGAAGCAAGAGGTTCTGAAAGAAGAAGAGATAGTGAGAATATGAGTTTGTTGATGTGGGAATAAACTTTGATGACTTTACAGGAGAGGAGAGAATTCCAAAACAGACTGAAGGTATTGAGAAGTCGATCGAGAAAGGATTGGTAGATGAGGAGGAGGAGGATGAACAACTGGTAGATTATGATTCTGAACCTGAATACTATAAGGTGGATGAAAGACCTCTGACCTATGTGTTCAAGAAAGGGGATAATAAGAATGATGTGATAGAAATGGAGAGGGAAGATTGGTTTGTAAGAGAAAAGGAGCCTGAGGAACTGACTCCCCTATTCCAAACATGGAAGGGTTGAGGAAGAAGGAGGCTGACAAAAGAATCATTAGTTGGAAGTTCAACCCCGGCCTCAAGATGTTTATGATATAGAGGATAGGGGGGAGGCATCGTATACCTGCATAAGAGGAAGGCTTTCAAGACCTTGCCAAGATAGGATATGAGAAGATTAGCAGTTCTGCCACTGCTTGATGTTGATCTAAGTGAAAGGGCCAAGCTGTTACAGAAGGAGATAAAGAATGGATTAAACAACAACTTTGAGTCGTTTGGATTTATGAAGGCTGAGCAGAAAAGGTCAATGAAGGACAAAGATTGGGAGACGGGTAAAGGGAGGATTGTGTTGAGTATGAAACCTCCAAAGACCATACATAGAGTTAGACTGGCAGATCCCTCCCCCAATGACTACAAAGATTTGAGAATTGGTTTTATAATAACAACACAGGGGAGGCTGTGATCAGAGTGGAGGATGGAATAGAATATAGACTGTTTGATCCGATTGAGCTGTTTGGATTCTATGATGAAGACCTGCTAGTTCTTTCTGAGAACCATATTAAAGAAGGAGTAGGGTAGGAGACGAGGAAAGAAGCAAGCTTATTCATGGTGGTGGCTAACAAAGTGAGAGGAGTGAGAGCCGAGCTGAGGGAGCTAGCTGAGAGGGTGAGAGCTATAGATGCTCTGAATATGGAGATTCGAGACTTAGTAAAACAATTCATGCAAGCTAGTGCTCGTCCCGAAGGATCTGATGAAGTAGGAGGTGACAAGAGTGGAGCAGTTGCTGAAGCTCACAAGAAGGACACTGCAGGAGCTGAGAAAGATAAATCAGATGCAGGAGCGGGGGAGACTGGAGCTGAATAGACACATCAAAACAAGAGAAGATGGTGAGATCCAACCTAAGGGGAGTATTAAAGATCAAGTATAGGTTAACCTCACCTTAGATTAGTTTATGTTTATATTACTTTGTAATAGGATTAATGTTAGTTTACTTTTCTATGTTGATTTGTTTAGTTTATGTTATTTTGTAGTCTAGCGAAACTGTGAGCGAAACTATAGTTTCGCTCATAGTCAGCTGCTTAGTTTACCTAGCGAAACTGTTGTTTCTGCTGGGCGAAACTATAGTTTCGGCAGCACAGTTTCGCAGTCAGCGAAACTGTCTACCAAACTAAGACTACTATAAATAGAATTGATTTTGCTCATTGTTGAGCATCCTTGCAAAAACCCTAATCGTGTATTTGTGTTGCAAGAGGCATTTGTAAGCTGTGATTCAATGATATATATTGAGCTTATCTACTTTTAATTGTATTGTTGCTTTATGGCTTATATTTGAATACATTGAGCTTGTTCTTATTCATCTTAATCATTGTGTGTGTTGTTATTTCTGGTATTGAATGATTCAAACCTTCATTTGTATTGAAAATCGATCATATGAACCAACACCTTGCATCAATGCAACGTTAAGGACAGGAGGGTAATTATCACTACTGAAGTGATTAATAGTATTTTACTGTTAGAAGATCACGCTCACGCACCGATCAACATAGATGATGCTGCAGTGAAGAATTGTCTGATACGTATGGGTTACAACCATCGGTACTCATCTCTAGAGAAGAAGTATCTTCCACCATTCTGGAAGTACTTATTCCATGTTGTTATTCACTACCTTAGCAACCTAAAGGCAGGCATGGACAGTCTCAGTGCAGTTTTCAGATCACTATTGGTTTCTTTAGTTGATGATTTACCTTACAACATATCCAGGGTGATATTTTCTAAAATGCAAAAGAATGTGACTGCATCAGCGGGGAAGAAGTTTATGATGTACCCCCGATTCATACAGATGATAGTGAATGCTGCTCATCCTGAGTTAGCAATATTCGATTCATCCACATACTCTGTTATATTGATGAAGAAGGATATCTTCACTTACCTTATGGGAGCAAGAGGGAATGCTTGTGATGGTTCACACTTTGCCAAACTTGTAAGGTATACTGATGACTTCCAAGCTGAGCCACATACCCAAGATACTATGATACAGACTTCACTGTTTCATAAAGATATCACAACTTATGCATCTACATCTACACAAGCTGGTATACAGAGACTGTTGATCCTTCTATGAGCACTACACAAGAAGCACCTGAAAGCTCTAAGGGTGCTATACGCTCAAACATAGAATAGGTGAAAACTTGGTTTACTAATAAGAGTGAAACTGATAGTGATCAAATTAGGAATATGCCGTATGTTCTGCAAGAAAGTCCCAGAGTGCAAGAAACACCTGCCAAACGCACTGCTGAGGAACGTGATTCTGATTACATTCCTGAAGAGACACCAGTTATTACCCGAGGTAGAAGAAAGAGAATGGCACGAGTAGCCGGTGAGAGTCCACTTGGTAGGGTTAGAGGACGAAGGATGTTGAGGAAACGTCAGTCCCCGATGACCACAGTGATGACAGAAGAAGTTCCAGTACAGGACATTCCTGTTACTGTTAGTGAGGATACACCTAAAGTGGTTGTCACAGAGTCAACTACTGTGACTTCTACTTCTATGCCTACTACTTCTATGCCCACTACATCTGACATACTGAGAACACCTCCAAGAGAGCCTACACACGATGATATGTTTGGAGAGGCTGATTACCACAACACTACTCCTGAGCCCAGATCTTTATCACCTACGAGGGTTACACTGGAGCAAAGAGTAAGTATGTTGGATAAAGAAGATTTGGAGAAGACCAAGATTATTAATGTGTTAAACGGGGGGATGATTGATAAAGATAAAAGGATTAGAAGTTTGGAAAGCCAATAGTAGTTCCTGATCAGTTATGTACAGATCTTGGAACAAAACTTTAGAGATCTCACCTGACGTGTGTATTCATCATTCACACCACATATCACTGAGGTTGGAGAGTCTAGTGGACAACAAGATGTTGGTCCAGATGCTGAGGCTGAGCCTGTTATTGCTACAGAGCATGTTCTAGATTCTATTCATACTGAAAGGACTACAAACACTGCTATTGCTGATCAAGAGCCAATTCTAGATTCTAGATGACCTTATTTAGGCTACTGAGGATCAGCCTATATCATTTACTGGATAGGCGTTTGTCGAGCCTGAACACACGATGCCCATTCAAGATCCGGTTAGAGATGATAATGATCTTGATCATAAGACTTTGATTTTGATGATGATGATGGTGATGAGGATGATGATGATGGTGATGATGAGGATGATGATGATGACGATGAGGATGATGATAGAAATGATGGTAATGGTGATCATAAGAAGGAAGATGATGATGACCAAGGCGGTGCCACCGATGCTCCTACTAGTACTGCTAGATCATCAGGGTTTGCTAATGTCTCCGAACCAAGTCCTGATGATGCAACAGACTACACACCTTTGAATCCTGCCACAGAGGAGGCACATGAGAGGGAATTTTATACATTACAGCAAAAACTTATTACTGAGGATGAAGATGAGGGTTTGTCTTCATTTGATGACTTGGAGGAGATTCTAATAGATTACACTGATGTATTAGGGAACAGTCTCAAAGACTTGTTTTCTAATATCTTGATTGAAGAGGGAGAAATTGTAGGAGAGTCTAGTGCTAAACCGACTGACAAGCCAGCAGGCCAGACTGTTCAGAGTGCTGTACGTCAGGTCGGAAATCTGACTGTTGCTGCTCCTCCACCGCCAACTTATATACATACGCTGAGATATTCCAATCCTTTCACAAGGTACAAAAACTCAGAACCAATCATTAGTTGGGCGTACGATGCTGAGAAGAAACTATATGTGGTGAAGAGAAGAGCAGGCGCAATCGAGTATTATCGGGATGAACACGACTTCCATACGCTCAGATCGTGTGATTTATACGCTATGGGTCGTGTTCCGTTTGTTAATCCTAGCAATTACAGGAAAGGTGATTGGATTAGGAACCTGATATACCGACATAGCAAATCCAACTTCAAGGACTTTAGAATTGCCAAATCCAAAGTAATTGAAGATGAGAATCGTATAGATCCAAACACAAATAATCCAATGAAGATATGGGGTTTACAAGTATCCAAGGTATGTAAGGAAGATACCTATACACGCTCATGTGCCAGTCAATAGCTTGTCCAAGCTTATGTGGTGGAGTTGTGAAAAGGATACTGGGCATGCTATTATACCATGTGTGGATAAAAAGTATCGTATCATTGACCCTGTCGACTTGCTCAAATTTGGAAGAGAAGATTTGATGAAGCTATAGCCTTATCCTATTTCAGCTGATGAATCTGTTCATCTATTAGCGTGCAGTTCGGTTGGTTGATCATAAAGGCCTTGAACAACAAGATGTATGCTTATGGAGGCAGCTATCAAGTTGATGATATGGACTTCTAGATAGCATTGATTTATCGAGCCTAGGGGAGATTGTAGGGGTTGAACCTAGAGGCTCAGGAAATCAAATCAAGATAAAGATAAAGATCCGAAGCCACACGAAAAGCCAAGTTACCGCGCGACAACTTGTCGCGTGATAACATAGGTTTCGCATGAGAACTCTTTTGTAGTACATATATAGTTTACTGTTATGTATTTCTTAAGCTTTTCATTTCCCTGAATTTGTACTCAAAGTTGTAATCACTGAATTCAGGGAGCAATAGAAAGAAGAAGTTATTTACTTTGTGTTTCAATCCTTTTACACTTCTACTTCTTGTCCATATTTGTTTACATTCCACATTCAAAAATATGAGATCGATCTGATTATTGTTGATCCTTACACACCCGTTTGACATGCAGTCATGCTAGCGCGACTAGCCCGGGTGGAGTTTGTCAAACCAAGTAGATTTACTCAGAATTACCTTACTAAAGTACATAAATTAACGGTTCGAAAGTGAGGACTTAAATTGGTACGACACTACGAAACATGCGATAATACAATAATACTGATCAAATGAAAAAATGTTTAAAATAACATGTTTCTCTTCCTCAAAAATAGTATAAGTAGAGTGGGGCTGTAAACTCATCTAAATGCGCAGCGACAGATAAATGCAAGCACAACCGATTAGGTTTCCGATTAACCTGGATTCACGTTTAAGATCCAATTAATATTAACTATTATATTAGAACTGTACGGTTTCGTGTTCATGACTTGGTTACGATGCAGATTATTGGTATTTCCCCATGCCCATGCAAGAACAACCATACACATATTCACGCATGTATAACAAAAATCCAATCATTCTTACGTGTACTTGGTCATATGTAAAGATACTCATTGTACACTTTAGTTATATGACTATTTAATAAAAAAACACAAATTATATTTTACATAAATCACAAAATTGGAACCCATCACCATGAATCGCAACCGAGATGGAACCGCAACACACCGCAATGAATTGCGAAAAGAAAACATATCGTACCGGTTATTGGGAAACGATGTAACATGACGAAAGGGAGTGTCGGTCAACCGGACGATTGCAGTGGATGAGCTGTTGCCGGAGAGGAAGGGGCCGCCGTGAATGATTGATCAAACATGGTGAAGTCATCGACTGTAGAAGCTTCGAATGGTGTTGGGTTGCAAAAGGTGTACGGGGGTGTTTATATAGTGAAACTAGGTTTGAGGAAATTACGTTTAGGCCTCTCAAGTTAATTTAACCAACTTTGATGAAATGACCCTTAAACCCCTCAAGTTAATAACTTTAACGAGACTAACTATCGTGTAAGATAATTTCTTTAACTCTACCTTATAGTTAAATAAACTAGCGTTAACATGAAAGTATGAGGTGTCACAAAATCCCATCCGTTTTCATGAAATCCAATAGAGAAGCAGATCTGAGATCTCTCCCCTTTCACTTCTTGATTTCATAGTTGGAGGATGCGGTAGTGACGCGATAACTACAAACATCTGTGGCGACCTCGGTTTAGGATAAAGGGGTGTTAGTAATCTGGTGAAATAGAGATAAAATCTTAATTGATGTCTTTTAGTTTAATTTGTAAGGTGTTTATTTGAGATTTGGTTTGAACTAAGTAAGTACTCATATGTATGCTTTCTAAATTCAATGTGGCAAAGTGTGAGCTACCAGATACAGAACATGAAACATTGCTTGTATACTAGTATATACCAACTTCACAAATGCATCTACCTAATGCAATTTATAGATAATGGTACCTGTGGTTTAAAAAATTCACTCAATCTAAAGCATGATTGTTGATACACGATGTCCCTAGTTCATTGTACTTAAACGTTTATGTCTTTCATTCTTACGTATGTGTAATACAAGGGTATTTTAGTTATGTGATATGTGTTTAAATGTTTATTTACTATTGTATGTGTCGTATTCTTATATTGTTTATAAATGTATGCCTGAATGAATGTTATATATGTTTTGTAGTAGTTATTTGTAGTACTGAGTTAATAATGATTCAGAAATGTGTTTGACTTAGTCTTATGGTTATTCATGCAAATGGACCATGCTTATGGACCAGTCGCAAGACTGACCTAAGTGATTGGCTCAGTCACACGACTGAGTCATAAAACTAGCTCAGCCGCACAATTGAACCAATCGTATAGTTCAGTCGTGCGTATGAACTAATCGTATGGCTTAGTCGTACGACTGTACACTGCAACCTATAAATACGACATAATTCGTGGAAAGAATAATAGAACTTCAAATTATTTCATACCCTAGCCATCCAGAGAGCTCTATCACGTCCATCCAAGTTCACAGTTCGTCCCGGATCATTTTCTACCCATTTTTAACGTTGTTCTATCGTTAGATTGATTCGGGTTTACGTTCTCACTGATTGGATAGCCAATCAAATAGGATTCCACACTATTTGATTAGGTTTCATGTTGAATCAGTTAGTACTCCGTACGTACATGGTCCTAACAAGTGGTATCAGAGCCTTGGCTCTTGATTCTTCGTGGATTCGATCGGTGTTTTGGTTAAAGTTAACGTTTTTTTCAAAAATCCATGTTTTTGAAACAAAACGAGTTTTTGACGTGTGCATGATTCAAAATTTTTGAACTTTCGACTAACAACAGTTTAGGGTTTATGCAAAATCGTTTTGAGTCTAAACGTATTCAAAATCTCGAATTTTTCAAACTCAGCAGTCTCAGTTGCACGATTAGCTCAATCGCACGAATGAATCCCAATCGCACAACTGAATCCCAATCGCATAATTCAACCGCACGACAGGACTCAATCGCATCCCTAATCGCACGATTAAGCTGAATCGTACGATTGAACCAATTCGCACTCTCCACTCGTACGGTTGAACTCATCCGCATCCCTCAATCGCACGATTGAACTCAATCATCTGATTGAATTCAATCGCACTCTCCAATCGTACGATTGAACTGTCCCTTTGCACAGTTGACTCAGTCGCATTAGGTTTAAGTTTGTGTATTTGACTTTGGGTATCCTCAAGTTTTGATAACATGGACGATCAGAACACCACATTTACTGCTAGAAAGGACTCACGAATCCAAAACATCTTACTGCTGGAGAATGAAATTGGAAATCACAACAAACCTCCAAAACTGTTGACTTTGGATGAATACCCACAATGGAAACAATGGTTTGAGATTTACCTTAATGGTGTAGACCTAAACTTGTGGATTGCTATTGAAACTGGTTATTCTACACCGGTTGGAGCAAATGGTGTTAAGCTAACTTTGAGTGGGAAGAATGATGTGCAAAAGGTTGCACACAATGCTTAGAAGAAAGCATATGCTTTACTGACACAGTCGATTCCAAAGGACATTTTCCATCAATTCTTAGAACATAAACAACCCAAGAAGCTGTGGTCAGCTTTGGAAAAGCGATACGATGGTAATGCCACTTTGAAGGCACTGAAGGCCAAAGCCCTCAAGAAGGAATTTGACAACTTATCATCCATTGGAAATGAATGCTTGGATAACATTATAGATAGATTTTATCATCTGATGAGTGAGTTGCACACACATGGGGTAACTACATCAATGGAGGATAAAGTTGCAAGCTTTGTTGATGGATTGCTGGATAAATAGGATCCCTTTGTTTCTAATCTGAGAAAGAATGATATTCTAGCCACTCTAGACATTAATGATTTTATCTTGAAGCTGAGCGAGGAGGAGATGAGGCTAAAATACAAGTCCAAGAAGGGGTCATATACTCAGAATTCATCATTGTATAATGTTATTCCCACACCAGCTTCATCAGGAGCACCTCTTCAAACAACGTTTGTATCCAACATGTCTGGAAATTCTCAGAGTGGGTCATCTAGAAGTAAAGTGTCAGGATCATCTGGAGCTCAATACAATATCACAGAAGGAAATCCAACAAAGCTAAAGACTGAGAATCTGGAAAATGGTACTGTTGAAGTAGCCAAGGAACACATGGATCTTCTTGTTGCTGTTGTGCACTCTTATGATAGATTAATTGCTGGAAAAATTGGAAACTATCATCTTACTGATGAAGACTATAAACAAGTTACGAGGCTGAATTGGAAAGAAATGGACATAATTTGGGCTCCGGCTAGTGCAGTTAGAAGAGCAAAGAAGTTTGTGAAAAAAACTGGACAAAACCTGATTGCTACCAAAGACACAACTTTTGGTTTTGATAAAAAAAAAGTCACATGCTTTAACTGTGGTGAAAAGGGACACTTCAAACGAGAGTGCGTGAAACCAAAGAAGGCTGAATTGGAAAGAAATGGACATAACCCTTTCACATCAAACAACTATCAAGACAAGGAAAAGAAAGTGACTCCAACCAGTGAAGATTCCAAAGCTATGGTTCCTTAAGGAGATGGAGGACAGGACTGGACATTTTGGTTCATTTCTGATGGTGAAGCAAACGTGGCATTGGTGTAAGATCTTAATGATGATTCGGCAAATGAAGGAGACAACATAGCTGATAATGCCAATTTAGATACCGAGGAAGCTATAGATGTTGTGGAACATTTGGTTGAAGACGAACTGGCTGCTGCGAACACAGAATCTTAAATTAACAAGGAATCTCAGTTTACTTTCACGGCTGACACCTCCAGCACATCATAGGTAGAATCCAAAGTTGAACTTTTTGATAAACATGCCTGTGAAGAATGCAATAAATTTCGTGAAAGCATATATTCAAAATTTGCTAGATTGTTAGATCAGAATGACATTTTGGTAAATGATTTAAACCTATGCACTAAAGCTAACGGGGTGTTAAAACAAAATAAGAGTTGTTCTAAAGAAAAGATTGATCTGTTAGGAAAGCAACTTAGGGAAACTGAGGCTGTTGCCTTTAATCAAGCAAATGATATTAAGTTCTATATGACAACAATAGAGGAAACGAACAAAGAAAAAACAATTCTTGAAGTTGAAATTGAGTCTTTAAATCAAAAACTTCACAGTCTTGCTAGTTCCTCTCATATAGTTAAGAACTTGGTTAAAGAAAGAAATGGGGGGGGGGGATGGATTGGTTATCAGGTTCTGCCACCCATCACACACGATCCTTTTAAACACAAAATGTCGACCCATAAATAATAACCTAATAAAGGATCATATGGTGACAACACTTCTAGTCAGTGATCTGGATACCACAATTAAACCCGTGCCACCAGTTACTGACATGAAAGCAACTACATCTGGCATAAAAGATGAGGTTATCATTAAAAATTGGGATGAAGAGGATGACAATGCTACTCTTAGGATGGGTTCAAAATTTTCTGTTTCAAAATCTAAAATTTCAGAATCAACTCAGTCTAAAACTGTTCATTATCAAAATCACAATAAAATGAAAGGAAATAGTAATCAAAATGTGAAACAAGGTAAGTTTGTCAAATAAGGTGAGAAACCTAAAGTTGAGAAGAAAGAGACCAATCGTGGACCATACTCCCCACCACATAAAAGATCTCCCAGTCAAGTAGAATGGAGATCCTGTTATAGATGTGGAGAACGAGGACATATATCTCCAAATTGTCCATACTATCAGAAACCAAGACGAAGGGTTGAACGTTTTCAAGATCATAAACCAAGATTTACTAAAACAAGATCAAATACCCTTCCGAAACACCACAGGTAACGTAGACAAGCTACTTGCAAAGCTGTGATGACTAAGGTAAAACAAGTTGATGAAAGCAAACCACGGGTTCAAACAATCAACCAGTCGTTTGTTTATCACAAATAGTCCTTACACAAGACTAAAGCCAAATCATTAGTTGTGTCTGAGAGTGAGGATAAGATGAAGAATGTTGTCTCTCCAACTTCGTAAGGACAGTGGGTAGAGTTTGTTATGTGTGATGCCTCTGGGAAACCCAAGCCTGTAAAGGCTTAGGTCCCACTCCTAAACTAATCATTTCTGTTTTTGTGCAGGTTGTCTGCTATAGCGCTATCACTAACACCTAGATTATTGATAGTGGGGCATCCAGGCACATGACCGGGAATTTGTCTCTCCTTTTTAATTTTAAGCAAATCAAAGGGGGACATGTATCTTATTATTGATAGTGGGATTATTTTTTATTTCTTTAATATTACGTCTAATCGATTATTTTTTTCTCGCATTTGAAAATTTCAAAATCACAATATCATTTTCTGTTTTTAAAATTTTAGGGGGAGAATTACCGAAAAAAGGGGGGAGGGCAGGTAAGCTGATAGGCAAGGACAATAAATTTGAGAAAGCAATTCAATGCTATAGAAAATGATTGTAAACAGGCATCGAATTATTTGGGACACTAAAAAAAGATTTTCCTTTTTATATTTTTCTGATAAATTTAAAATCACAGAATATTATAAATCTAAGATGTCAAAGCCTAACAAGTTGGAAAAATGATAGTAAGCTAGTCTTTTATCGTGGTTATATGGAGTAAGTAGATATAGGGGGTTGCTAATCCATTATAGGACATGTCGGTAGATTCAACACAATAGACTAGTAGACATCATTGGTGATTCACATAAATTAAATCAATTAACAAGTTATGGGTTCCTATTGTATCCTTGGTCTGCACAATCAATCAAGTTCCAATAAGGGGTTAGGAGCAAATAAAAGCCCCAAATGTGTACAAACGACGTAAAACTAAGCAATGAATATGACAAATGTCATAAAGCATCAAAATAAGAGCTAAATGTAATCAAGTTGATGACAAATGTCATTGCTGCATTAAATATCAATTCGTATTGCTCTAATGAGAAGATAGGTATTGCGCCTCTCTGCTGTGCGATGGAACTGACCTGAGGCTTGGCATAACCTATATGTTCTAAGAATTCATTGTTGTTTGCGCCTCTCTGCTGTGCGATGGCACTGACCTGAGGCATTGCATCTCTTTGAAATCTCTTAGAACAGTCTCTTCTTGACCACCAGACACTTAAAAATCTCCTGAGGAAGATTGATTACCATATAACAGTGGGATCCATAAATATTTATTGATCTAATTCACCTAAAAATCACTGATGTATGTCAAAAATCTATGTGTGGATTTGAGTGGACAAACATACTGACAATCATCGTGGCTGCATCTCTTGATGTTCAAAATCAAAGTGTGCTACATAACTGTTCCAGCATGATTTCCTATTAGTGCTTTTGATTCTTAGATGAAAGAGATTCTGTGAATTGTACATATAATGTTTTCTGCCATTGATATATCTACGAAAAGTTCCAAATAATTGCGTTTTTGCATGTATGATTCCATATGAATCTTTCTCGAAATGAAGTGAATGCCTTAAGCTGTTCTGCTCAGGGGGAGAATTGTTTAAGTGATGTTAAAGTGCTTTCAACCCTCCTCAAACAAAAATTACAAAAATATGTCTTATTTCAGTTTTATTTCAAGTTTTCCAGTTCTATTTATGTGAATGTGTCAGTGTCGGACTATGTAACAAGATCGAACTACGTGAAAGTCACAAATCTGAACCGGATCTTAACTGCGAAAAGCTTGTTTCTGAAAGATAAAAGGGATCATATTTGAGATGATCAATTGACAAGGAAGTTTCTTCTAAGTGAAATGGCCGAGCGGTGGATGATGAACACCAAGCACAACATTTGTGCTTATCTGAACACGATGTCTAGGAATGCTGCTGAGTTCGTGGGAATCATCGAATTCCTAAACCGATCAAGGATTTTCAGGGCCATCTCTACTGCGTGTACACCTTATAGATCATTACAACAAGCCTTCTAGGAGAATAATGTGGTAGATCGTACCGTTGAGCCATACTGAATCAGAAGTTTGATTTTCGGTGAGGCGATTGATATTGGTGAAGACGATCTAAGAGGGGTGTTGGGCCTGGGAGAAGATGGGGATCATCCGACCAAACTACATCCCCTAGTTATACGTGGCTGTTTTCTGAGGATCAAGTATGCCGGTGACATCAATGCCGAAGTGCTAAACAAGATCAACATGTGCCCACCCATCAAGTACTTAGTTAATGTCGTTCTCAAGTGCATTGCTTCCCGATGAGGTGGGTTCAATGAGCTAAGTGATCAGATATAGAATGCTTTCATGGCTCTAGTCTTGAACCGTCTATTTAGCATCTCAAAGATGTTCTTCAACTACATGAAGGAGAACATTGAGATGAAAGGGAAGGAAAGCTTCTGTATGTATCCTAGGTTCCTTCAGATGGTGATCAATGAGAAGCTTCCCAATTTTCCAAAGAACAAAGATAATCAGGTGATTTTGGAAGTGACAGATGATACTACACTGGGTAGGATGAAGGTGTACCAGGGAAAGCCACAGAAGCCCCCAGTTAGACGATTGTTTGGCCATCTGGCAAGAGTTGATTATGTTACACCAACAAAAAGAAGATGGCGCCATGATGATAGTGATTCAGATGTAGAGAATATGGTGATTGCAGATGATGATTAGGACGATGATGATGATGACCAGGATGAAGGACAAGGAGGTGATGGTGAAGCCTTAAGTCAATCCCGATCGACTAAAATATCCACTGCAGAACCACCTCCTCAGCAGGGAGGCTCATCTGCTGCCGGAGGTTCTGGGCAGTCTTCTATCAACCTAGACATCCCGACCATTAAGGAAAATGCCACTGGACTTCACGCCTTACTTCAAATGGTGGTATTATGACTGGAGGACAGGTGAAGTCGTTATTGTACTGAATTAGAAAGGAAAGATTGAGACAATCAGGGTGTTTGACCCGATGTGGCTTACAAACTTGTCTGAGAACGATGTCTACATGTTATACAAGTGACCATATTCTATGATACTCTGAATATTATGCAAGCTTTACAATTCCAGCATGTGATCAGGCTGTGCTTCGCATTTGAGATCCATGCTGGTGTTACAAAGGAAGACAAGTTCAAGAAGTTTGCTGAATTTTTGAAGAATGTTAGACGATAGAGTGAACTAGGTCCAAGGGGGAGTTTGTTGAAACACGATGTCCCTAGTTCATTGTACTTAAACGTTTATGTCTTTCATTCTTACGTATGTGTAATACAAGGGTATTTCAGTTATGTGATATGTGTTTGAATGTTTATTTAGTATTGTATGTGTCGTATTCCTATATCATTTATAAATGTACGCCTAAATGAATGTTATATATGGTTTGTAGTAGTTATTCATAGTCCCGAGTCAATAATGATTCAGGAATGTGTTTGAAATAGTTTTATGGTTATTGCTAATGGACCATGCTTATGGACCAGTCACACGACTGATCAGGTGATTGGCTCAGTCGCATGACCGAGTCATAAAATTGGCTCAGTCACACGATTGAACCAATCGTATAGTTCAGTCGTGCGTATGAGCGAATCGTATGGCTCAGTCGTACGACTGTATACTACAACCTATAAATACCATGTAATTCATGGAAGGAATAACAGAACTTCAAATTATTTCATACCCTAGATGTCCAGAGAGCTCGATCACGTCCATCCAAGTTCACAGTTCATCCCGGATCATTTTCTACCCATTCTTAACCTTGTTCTATCGTTAGATTGATCCGGGTTTACGTTCTTACTGATTGGATCACCAATAAAATAGGATTCCTCACTATTTGATTAGGTTTCATGTTGGATCAGTTAGTATTTCGTACGTACACGGTCCTAGCAATGATGAATGTCTAAGTATATTTGTAGATAATAGTACATGTGGTTTAATAAATTCACTCAATTTAAAGCATGATATAGTACCTGTGGTTTAATAAATTCACTCAATTTAAAGCATGATGAATGTCTAAGTTAGTATGATTATAAGCTGCAAACATGATCTTTATGATTATTTTTTCCATTTATAGAAACAACTTAGTATAATCTTTCTATGGTTCGGGTCAGAACATGTATTGACAAGAATGGGTTTGGCATGCATGATCATAACCTATTAACTTGAAAATTGGTTGATTTGGGTCAAACTAAAAGTAATACCTAAAAACGGAAACTAATCAAATAGTTTAGCAAGTCGATATGATAATTTGGTAGTAGATATATTGGTTTTAAGATTTTCTTTATCTAATTTTTTCTCAGGTTAGAGAGACAAAGACAAATACAAGGATGAGATACTGATGTAATTCATGAAAAATGTTTAAGTTTTATGGCCAACTGTACTTTAGGTGAAATTTTGTATCAAATATTGTATGAAATATCGTTATATTTAGAATATTTATCAGTATTTTAAACTTGTATTGGTGTGCTATCTATGTATTTTATTTTGTATTATTAGACATTATTTATTAATGTTATTTAATGTGAAAATTAATAATTCTTAAAATCTTTATATTTTAAAAAAACTACTAAAATAATGACATGCATTATGACACGCAAATGCGCATCATTTTCTTTATGATAGGGCCTACATTGACACACATTGCATGTCATAAAGGCGTATCATAAATATGTGTCATAAACAGATGCTATACAAATGCACATAATCTTTCTTCTATGACAAGATCTCTCTTGACGCGCTTTAGCATGTCATCTACCACTTTTTATGACACGCATGCGTGTCATTAAAGGTTAATTTTCAAGTAGTTTGATTAAGATAACAATTGAATTTAAAATAAAAAATAAAAGATTAAAAAGTGTATTTTTCTTATTAACATTGATTTGTTTGTTTCGCCAGTTGCGACAGAAGGTAAAAAATGAAAAAAAGGAAAAGAAAAGCACACCAAAATGAATTCTAAAGTTGTGTAAACACATATATATATATAAATAAACGATAAGGAGTCCGTCTCGATTTCGAATAAAATTTATGTCGAAACGTAGAAAAAATAAACACTTTGTAACAATATATTTGAAATAACATAGTAAAATATATCACATTTGGTCTGGCTTAGTTTTGAATAAATGTTATATCACAACATAAATATACATTATATTATATTTTTTTGTTGGGTATTCATCCTACAGTCTAATAAAATCAAGGGACTACTTTTGTCATTTCCTCATTCTCTTGTTGAGGGACGTATGTAGCTTGGTTGTCACTTACAACAAAACTAAAGTTAGAGGGTATAATGTGTCAATAGTTTGTTAGAGATTGTTAAGCTGGTGTATTAAGATGATATGGGGTTGTATATGAATTTTCGTTCATCAAACATTTGCTTATGTAATATCCATCTTCAATACAAGTTATACTTGTTCATTGTTAGATAGGTTCTTTTTGATCGTTTATGTTGTTGGTTTTGTTTTCACGTTCATTGTTGCGATTGAATTCTACTTAATCGTATCACAAGTGGTATTAGAGCCACGTTGCTCGAGAATCACAAAGGCGGAGGGTCCAATGACGGATCGAATCAGAGGATAGTTTCGACGAAGTATGATCTATAGAAATTTGAAGGGAAGAACGACTTCGGCATGTGGAGAGTGAAGATGTGGGTTATGTTGGTTCATCAAGGCGTGGTAGATGCCCTCATGGGGAACCGAACTTACAGATGGGATTAACACCAAAAGAACACAAATATATCCTCGATAAAGCACACAGTGCTATTACCCTGAGCCTTGGCGATCGGGTCTTGAGGGTGGTCTCGAAATAGACATCAGTAACAAGCAATTAGTCGAAATTGGAGTGATTATACATGACAAAATCTTTAGCTAACCGATTATATCTGAAGAAACAATTATACCCATTTCAGATAAGCACAGGTAAGTCTTTATATGATCATGTCGACGAGTTCAATAAACTAATCTTAGATCTAGAAAATCTAGAAGTAGAGTTGGATAAGGAGGACCAGGCAATAATCTTTCACATGTCACTACCATCATCTTATGAGTACTTTGTGGATCACTAATGTACGGTAGAGAAATACTATCCATAAAAGAAGTGTTCGTTGCCTTAAACTTAAGAGAGCTGAAGAAACGATCAAACCCATAAGATGAAGGTGGAGATGGGTTGGTAGAAAGACACAGGCTGACTCAAAGGAATACCAAACCCATGGGAATATCTAGATCTAAGGGTCAATATTTAAACATCGTTGTTTAGTGTGCAATTCTGATAAGCATTTCAAGAAAGAGTGCCCGGAATGGAAGAAGAAAAGGGTGAAGCTAGCAACCTAAACAGTCATAGCAATAATGTGGAAGAAGGATCTGATGGCTATGAGAGTGCCGATGTCATGGTGGTCAAAATCGGAGGGGCTAAAGTTGGCTGGATTATGGACTCAAGGTGCTCATACCATATGATCCCATATAAAGAATTCTTTAAAGAGCTAACCTTGAAAGATCTTGGTAAAGTACAATTTCGAGAGGACACGCCTTGCTAGATAAAAGGTAGTGGGTCCATTACACTACAATTGGAGCATGGTGGAGAATTTGTATTAAATCATGTAAAATATATTCCTGATTTAAAATGAAATTTGATCCGTCTTGGTACTCTAGAGAGATAAGGTTATGTGGTTAGCCTGAAGAATGGTAAAGCTAAGGGGCCAGTGAGTCCATGGTGATCTTCTTAGGAACAAGAAGGGATAATAACTTCTATATTAGATGGTGGAGTGCCTAAAGGATCAGATGCAGTTGTTCAAAGTAATGATTGTAATCGAGTCCAATTGTGGCACGATAGACGTGGGCATATTAGTGCCCAAGGCCGGGTTGAGTTAAAGAAACAGGGAGTTCTAGGTGATGTGAAGAATGGCAACCTGGATCAGTGTGAAATTGCATTTTGGGCAAGTCGAAAAGGGTTAGCTTCAAGAAGAGTGTAAACCCAGTTATTTTAAAGGTATAAAGAAAGAATAAAAGCAAAGAAAAAGAAAGAAAATGTAAGTTAACCCAAGTAGAGGGGTTAAAAGTGGCAAAAAGCAAAATATCAAAAAGTTGGTACAAAAGTGGGCATGGCCGCCCACTCTTGCCTGCACACCATTTCCATTTCAATTCTAGAGAGAGAGAGCAGAAAACTCCCAGGAATTTTAGAAGAAGCAAGAAATTCAAAGTTTTTGGTAAGAATTCTTGGTCTTGTGATGTTATAAATAGTTCTAGTCTTGGTTATGTGCTCATATGTTTGTGTGGGTTTGTATGTGTATGTTTATGGTGGGTTTTAGGTGTTGAAAACGTCTGAGAAAGTTCAAGAGAAGAGTTTAAGTTCGAAAGCTACTAAGGTGAGTTCTAGAATCCCCTTTTTAAC
>BJCO01722255.1:0-12208 GCA_018326465.1 Flaveria floridana | reverse complement strand
GGGGGGGGGGGGGGGGGGGGGGAGTATTTCAAGTAATGATAATTCTTATCGGTGATTATAAGATTTTTAAGTTTATTTTATGAAACAATTACATTTAAAATAAGAGGTTTTAACAATTAACACAAACTATGTATCTACCCTAGCAATCTTAGATATACTAATTAAACCCGGGGGGGGGGGGGGGGGGGTGTTGGTGGTCAAGTAACGATAACTCTTATAGGTGAGTGGTGACTATAAGATTTTTAAGTTTATTTTATGAAACAGTTATATTTAAAATAACAGGTTTTAACAATTAAACAAACTATGTATCTACCCTAGCAATCTTAGATACACTAATTACATGTTTTGAACTGTTTTTCTCTTTCTTGTTTTTCTTTGTTTTTAAAAAAATAGTATTCCCATCATAAAATCTACCAAACGTAAAACTAAGACTAAACATACCAATGTATTCTATCAACTTCAAACTTCCTAGAATAACAACCAAAAACAAGAAACATCCGACCTGCCGGATTCGAACCAGCGACCTAAGGATATCTATCGGTTAAACCACTACAGTCCTCCGCTCTACCAACTGAGCTAAGGTCGGTTTTTGTTCTCGTCCCCATCTCAGTACTATATCACAATCTCTGAGAACCATGTAGGGCATCTGCTTGTTGGTTCAGTATATACGTCTGCACGACTCTAGAATTTCACTTTCTCCCTCTCTCAAAGCCTCATCTTTCTAGTAACTTCTCCGCCTACAACCACCGCACCTCCGCCGTGCACAATCTAAACCAATCGTCCATTTCAACCCACAAATTGCTCCTTAAGCTTCAATTTCAGGTTTTGTTAATCCAATTTCAGTAATACTTATTCTAATTCGTCGTCAATTTTGGTACCTTGTGTGTATACACACGTCTTATACCCTTTTGTTTGTATATTGTTATCTTTCGTTAGTGGCTGAATAACCCTAGCCGTTGACATAGGGTTTTATCATCGGAGTTGTTGAACCCTGGTTGTATTGAGATATTGTTAAGCATATACACGTCTGATGGAAACATGAGTTTCGTTCGTAGTTGAAAATATACTCTGATTCATTGAAAGGATATTCATATATTTCACTTGGTTACATATGATAGTTCTAGCAGTTCTGTTATTTATTATGGTTTGTTGTTTTGCAGAGACTATAAGAATGGCAATCTTACCTTGTGTGGGTACATCAATGGCACTGTGGGGAGTTCAACCTCAGTCGATGTTGAGTGTTACTTTAACTAGCAAGCAATTTGCTCATTTGCCTCGGTGAGTGTTGTCGTGGTTGTTTAATGTTAGATTATGTCATGTATGGTTACTGTATTTCTATAGAATTTGATTAATCTCATCTTCTGAAGTCATTTGTATATTGGCATTGCAGTTGTTATGTCTTTCAGTTTTGTTCGACTTTGCTGTGTTTTCTGCAGCACCCTTGTATGAGTTTAGGTTAACATGTTTGGTGGTGTTTCTGTGTTTTAGAAAGGCTAGGTTGGCATAATGATGAATTGATAATGCTTTCTTTGCCTAATTCTTGAAATAAGTGACAGATGTCAAAATGTTTTGGTTGTTAGGCAGGAGAAAGGTAGTAATATTCATTTAAATTTCTGAATACCTATGATATTCATTGATCTTTTCACATGCATGTTCTCTTGTAACCTTTTTTTTGTGATTGAAATGTTTAGTGATGTTTGGGAAGTCATTTGATGGGGCTGGATTCTGGAATATCTTTATTAGAGCCAGTTTGCTGTTATAGCTACTGGGCTGAATGGGAAAGTGAAACTAGTCGAACTCTGTTTTGCGGTTTCATTTGGCTCATTTGATGGTGGCCATGTGTTCGATGCATTATAAATAAGATATTCAGAAGTATTGTTAGGCTAGTCTTTCCTGCGGTCTTTGTACACTGTGAAATGCTTATTTTGTGTATAAATTAGGTTAGAGGAGAATATGTTGCAACAAATTGAGCACTTTTAAGCCATTAGGACATTTAATTTTAATTGAAGTATATGTCAAAGTCTTAGAATTAAGACATGTCGGAGATGTGTGTTACATTGATATGGTTTGTAAGTAGTGATCAGTAAGATGAAATTATCTATGCATTTTGCTAATTGGAACCAACACAAATTGATGCAAGGGTGTTATTTTCTGGGGATTAATTATGTATTTATTCTTACTTTTATCATCAGTTTGTCAACAAAGACAAGAGGATTTGCATCATCATGTTCAAGCTTCTTCTCACAACATTCCTTGCTTACACTATATCATATGAGGTCTGCAAGTGTTAATTTTCATTATCGCAGAGGTAGCAGACTCATTGTTCGAGCTGAATCGGTGGGTTTACTGTTGAGTTATTTCGTTTATATTATTAGAATAATAGTGATATTCCACTTTCATATTTTGAAAAACGTTCATTCTTGTCTGTATTGTAACATGTTGAGAGTTTTAATCTTCTTTTTACATTGTACTCAGGATTTCTATTCAATACTTGGGGTGTCAAAGAATGCCAGCAAATCAGAAATTAAGAGTGGTCAGTAAATTTTGCTTATCTATGATAGTATATTACAGATTCTTGAAGTCATCATCTGTTCTGATTTTTATTTTGCATCCCTGGATGAATTGTTTTTATTTACATCCATGCTTGGGCATTGGGATTGACACTATATTATACTAGTTTTATGTGGCAGTGTATCTGTATAAGGAACTTGCTATCTCTAAACTTGTTATGTGGCTGCCATGCTGGATTGTTTTCTGTTTCATCCTATTTTGGAAAGAGGAAGTAATTATCCCTGCACTGTTTTGTGTTCTTTTTACTCTTACTTACTCAATGGCCACATCCCATGCAAGTCGTTTTACACCTAAAAGTAAAAATTGCATAGAGAAAATGCTACTGAAAATGTTTTGGATGAACAACCTAGTGAGCTGAAAGCTTGGAAAATCAATACCAAAGGAGTGCTAGAGAAGGGACAGCCGGATAGGTGTAGGGTGGATATGAGATTAAATTGTTAGGCCTGAAAAGATTTATAGTAAAGGAATAACATATATAGCATATTAGAGATTAAATTATTAGGCCTGAAATGATTTATATTAAAGGAATAATATGTATGGCCGATTTGGTTAAATAAAGAAGACATCAGAGAGAGTGTTCTTTTGGAGGGTTTCGGATGTTGAGTATTCTCTTGTTATTTCGTTTAAATTTTCAATTATCTGTTACTAGTATCCATGAAAATTCCATTTTGCCCATATCTTCTTTGCTTTGTATGCTGGTAAGTAACTCTGCTTGTTACAAATAGTGTTAACTCATGTTATTCTATGTTCAGCTTATAGGAAACTTGCAAGGAGTTATCATCCTGATGTGAACAAGTAAGTTTTTAACCACCCTTCCCTTTTTACAAAGTGCATGTTCTATCTGCTCTCCAAGTGATGGTTGTGTTCTGTATTTATCTTTTTTATTGAAATCAGATAGTGTAGTCTCTAGTTACCATGCATCCTCAATAGATCTGTTCTTGGGAGTTATGCTGATCAAATAATGATATTGCCTAAACTGAATTTTGGACAAATAAGAGGGCTCAATATCATTGAATCATTCTTCAAGATTGTTTTGGTTTTGTTGAAAACTGTATCTTGTAGAATTTTGTCCTTTTGACTTGTTTGACCACCCATTTCACCCTTTTTATAAGGATTGTTCTCTAGGGTTGTCGATTTTGAATCTGACATTGTCACACTGTGAGGTCTGTATTATGTCATTCTGGATAAAAGGCTTGGAGGAGATACATTGCTCAAATATGTTTTGGCTGATTGCCTGTTGTAAATGTGGGAAAATATATTTCTAGATTAATACTTTTTCCAGGATGAATAATGTATAACATTCTCAGACCAAATATACTTGCATCATCCAGGCATTCTGATACGAAAGCTAAGGGATCTAAGAAGCTACTTGTGTATTCCAGGAGGGGTAGAAATGAAAAATGAATAGAAATTGTTGCTATTAATAGAAAGAGAATAGGAGTAGTAGGTATTGAGGTTAATTGTGAGAAAAGTGATTGGCTCATGCTTATGCAATGAGAGAGGGATATTCCCTGGATTGTTAAACGTCCTTTTCATACTTTGTCTTGCCTCTGTAATTTGCTATTGAATACAATCAAAACATTCCTCTCTTTACATCACCTCTTTCACTAAAGTTGTCCTTCAATTCTTATTTCTACTTATTCTATTTGAATTAGTCATTGGTAGTGAACTCTTGATTTGATTCCCCATCACATTCATATTATCAGTTCCCCTGTGAATTGAATCTAATCTGTTTTTATACCTGCTTAAAAGAATTCACAATTCCACTTCCAACTGTGAATGTTCTTGATTAGTATTAATGTCAAAGACAGAAGCAAAATAATTTTAATTTTTCTCATGTAGTTTTATCATGTCTATACAGAGAACCAGGAGCTGAACAAAAGTTCAAGGACATTAGCAATGCTTATGAGGTAACATTCTTTTCTCACCTAACGAAGTAGCAGCATTAGGTGGCAATTTACAAATGGGTTGGTTTGGGTCTTGTTATATTTCTAATGGTTAAATGGGTTAAGAAAGAGAACTTTTAATGCAGGTGTTATCAGACGATGAAAAACGATCCATATATGACAGGTATGGTGAGGCTGGGCTTAAAGGTGCTGGAATGGGGGGCACAGGGGTAAGTTCTATCTGCCTAAAACTTGTTACACGAACATTTTTATTAGTTTCCGTTTTCTAAATTTGCCACATGACACATTCCAACTGGTTCACACAGGATTTCAGCAACCCGTTTGATATCTTCGAGTCATTATTTGATATGGGTGGCATGGGCATGGGAGGGCGAGCCTCACGTAATATGGCTACAGAAGGTGAAGACCAGGGTTACAATCTGGTCTTGAACTTCAAAGAAGCTGTGTTTGGTGCTGAAAAAGAGATCGAAATAACCAAACTCGATACCTGTAACACTTGCAACGGGTCAGGTGCCAAGCCTGGGACCAGCTCGTCTAGATGCACGGCATGTGGTGGTCAAGGTCAAGTCATCTCATCAGCTAGAACTCCCTTAGGTGTTTTTCAGCAAGTATCAACATGCTCTGCTTGTGATGGAAGTGGAGAAATTTCTACTCCTTGTGATACATGTAAGGGAGACGGGCGTGTAAGAAAGACTAAAAAGGTCAGCCTTAAAGTCCCGGCTGGGGTAGATGCGGGCAGCCGTTTAAGGGTCCGGTCAGAGGGTAATGCCGGAAGGAGAGGCGGGCCTCCTGGCGACCTTTTTGTAATGATTGATGTGCTTCCAGATCCTGTATTAAAACGGGATGACACAAATATCCTTTACACTTGTAAAATCTCGTATCTTGATGCTATACTTGGGACGACAGTGAAGGTGCCAACTGTAGACGGGACGGTTGATTTGAAAATCCCGAGTGGGACCCAGCCAGGGACGACTTTAGTGATGGCGAAGAAGGGGGTCCCACTTTTGAACAAGAGCAACAAGAGGGGTGATCAGCTGGTGAGAGTGCAAGTCGAGATACCGAAACGGGTAAGTGGTGAAGAGAAGAAGCTAATTGAAGAACTATCAAATCTTAAAAAGGGTAAAGTTGCAAGTAGCACTAGATAATAAGTCTTTGCTATGATTGATCATGGGTTCTATATATCAACTTACTTAATTAGTGAGAAAATACATTTTTAGCAGGATTTTTGGTATTGGACTATGATGATTATAAGTGTGATATTTCGAGCAGGGGTTGGCTAATTTTGCCCCCTATAGATTCGATCGATTTTGATTTTTTTTAAATAAATGTTTATACCGGGTTCGTATTTGATAACACCTAACGTCCGCATGTGTTAGGTTTCATGAGATAAATTTACCATGGAGAGGAAGTATGAGCCTAAGAGGCTGTTTGTAAATATCTGAATGATTAAGTGCTGAACCAATAAACCAATAAGAGATCTGAACCAATAAGAGGTCTGAACCAAATAAGAGGTCTGAACCATTAAGATGTTTGAATCATTAAAAGCTAGTATATCGTTTAACTATTTAAACACAAATGTCTGACCAATTAAAATTAGAGGTCTTAATCATTCAGCATTAGACCTCTTAACTATTCAATATTAGTATAATGTTTAACCATTTAGAGGCAAATGTCTTAACCATTTAGATGTTTGCTCGCGAAACAAACAGTCTGAATCATTAATTGTTAAACCGTTCAGACATCTGAACTATTAAGAGGCTGATTAAGAGGTTGCCAAACAACCCCTAAATCTTTATTAACCAACTAGTTTTAGTTACCAGTGTATTAGGAAAGTTAATTATTAAAAATAATACAAAAACATAAATAAAGCTAAATGTGTTACACGAGTTGAAATAATAAAAGTGATTAGTTGTTGATTGTTATTTATATAATGCTAATTTTAGTAAACCCGTGTATTATACGAGTCAAAAAATAAAATATTAATTATGATGAATGTTTATGAAGTATAAAATGATATTTTAAAATAAAATATGATTTAAATTACATATGAGTAATAACTATAAGTAACAATTTTAATTTTAATTTTCAAAAAAATTTAACCATTTTTTTCCAAACAAACTGTATAAAAAATATCATTTTTAAAAGTTTCTTATTATAACTCCTAACGCTAAAAACTACGGTAGATCTTGTTATGAATGTCTTCGTGGTGGCCTTGATTATTTTTAGTTTCTAAAGAAGTTTACTTTTTAAAAACATCAATTTAAGATATTTTATATTTTTAAAAATGTTTGATGTTTTAAAAAAACCCTTAGTTTATAAAAATTTATTTTCTAGAAATAACATTAATAAAAAGACATCTTTTCTTAATTTATTACGAAATATTTTTAATCTTAAAAAGAATTAAATATAGATTATATTTTAATGGGAGAGAATATCTGGCTATTTTTATTTCGAAGGTGGAGTGAGCATGGGCTGGGCTGTAATTCAACTTTCATTGCTCTGATCCTCAAAGTCGACGAACCTTTAACTCTCTTGGAATATCACCCTATTAGCCTAATTGGGTGCCTAATAATCATTTTAAAAGTGTTGGCCCGTTGGTTAAAGAAAGTGGTTAATCTGGTGGCAAGTGACGAGCAATCGCCTTTCATTTCATGTAGGAACAGTTTGGAAGACTAGCTTGTTACAAGTGAAATCAATAGCTTGGGTAAAGGCTAATAAAGAAATGGCGATAATGTTTAAAATTGATTTCAAGAAGGCGATGAGATGGTTAACTAGAATTTTGATGAGAATTTTGATGGACCAAATAGGGTTCTAGCATCATAGAGTTCATAAATTTATTATTATTTATCATCTGCTAGATCCTCCATGCCAGATAATGGCTCACAATCAAAGGAGTTATCGGCCATGAGAAGTGTGTGCCAAGACGATCCTATCTCTCCGTTTTTGTTTATCCTTAGTAGTTAAACTAAATATTAAAGTTTAGAGTCAAAAGTATTATCTTGTAAAGTTTAAGAATGATAAATGTCAGTAGCAAAGTAGGGTAGCTAAAAGTAGTTATATAACTGTCAAAAGCAAGGGTATAAATACCCTTCTTGTATCCTCATTTGAACGATGATGTATGTATATATGCAAGTATATGTTCTGTCTAATCTCTCTAAATTCATTCTCAACCAATAAATATATGTGCCAAAGTGTCTTTGATTCCCTCTATACCCAACATACATGTTGCCTTAAAGTCGGTGTGTTTTCCATGGTTTACGTCTTCCAAATAATGGGTCGGTCTTATCCCGTGTCCTTTATGCGACTGACGCTTGGGTGATAGGGGAATGATTTATGTCTAATGTGAAAAACTTGACGTCGATCCTCCTATGTTTCCATCTCGCATCAGGTTTAAAAATTGATTTCAATAAAAGTATTTTATGTTGTGTCGGGGTTGATCACAAGGAAGCAGAGGGAAGCGATGTTTGTGGCTAATATTTTGCATTGTCAAGTGGGTATTTTTCCTATTGTTCATTTAGGCATTCATATGGGTGCAAACATGAATAGGGAGTAACCGAAATTATTGTTAGAAAAGTTTAAGGGCAAGTTGTTGGGATGGAAAACTATATCATTGTCATTTGGTGGTCGACTCACACTAATAAACACTGTTTTAGGAAGCCTTCCAACATATATATATATATATATATATATATTTATCTATTTTTAAAGCTTCCTTGATAGTGATTAATATGCTAGCGCTTGAGAAGGAGTTCTTATAGGAAAGGTTTATAAAAGTTCCAAAATTAGATGGCTTGCATGGGATATGGTGTTTTCACTCAAGTTGATCGGTGGTCTTGGCATCCTTAGTATTAGAGATTCAAACTGGCTTTCCTAGCTAAACGGAGAAGGAAATTCAAGTTCGATAAAACTGCTCTATGGGTGTTTGTTATAAAATCAATCCACCATTAACCCTGGTTTCACGCTTCTATCTAGTGAAAAGTATAATGTAACATACGACCCCTCGTACCACAATATTATCCGCTTTGCCACAGGAAGTTTACGGATTTGCTTTTAGTTACCCTGATGAGAACTTTCTAGTGTAATGCTTCGGAATGTCGAAGCGAACAACTTAGTAATAATGGGTTAAGCATAATAAAAAAATAAAAAGATTATGGGCCAAATTATCTATGGGCTAAGGGTTTGATGGTTTAAGGGCCTATAACCACCCATTAAACACCCATAATCAGCCATATTCTTTCCTACTAGCAACCTAAGCCACCAACATTCTAGAGAGAGAGAGAGAGTAGAGAGAGAAAATAGAGAAAAATCAAAGATTTGAAGTTTTATTGACTCGAGAATTGAAGATCTAAATATTGGTGCATCAAACATCAAGGAAAGAGCAAAAAATCCAGATAAGAATCACCATCTAAACACCTTTTTGGAACATATCCGAATTCTAGGGTTTTGAGTTTTAAAAAGTTATAAAGAATCACATAAATGTTATATATTTACGTATGAAATCATGTAAAAAGCTTAGATATAGTTTTATGGATGAAAAACTAAGGGTTTGGACGTAAAAAGTTAAGATTTTGGGTTAAAAACGAGCTGGCTTGTCATTTTTATACTTCCAGCGAAACTGCCAGTTCTTCCGGTGAAATTGTGAGTTCTTCCTGCGAAACTAAGACAATCTCTTTACAGCAAAACTATAGTTTCGCTGGTAATTTTGCAAGTGTATAGGTAGACCAGTAGATTTAACGAATCTAGGAAATTCCAATGAATGTTGGGCGAAACTGTCATGCAAAACTACCAGTGAAACAGCCATGCGAAACTGCAGCGAAACTGACAGCGAAACTGCTGTCGAAACTGTGTAGAAAATGACCACTTTGTACGTTAACTTATATGCAGACTGTGTGCCAAGTGAGTTCTAGATTTAACTTATATCCTAGCTTAGAAAACTTAAACGTGAAGTTGTGTACTACCCAGGTGAGTTCTAGATCCCCCATATTTACACCTTTTCTATGTTTTTATGGCAAACATTTCAAGATGTTTTAACAAGAAAATAGAATTTTTTATAACAAATTATGCTAGATAAGACCGTGCCATGTCAGCTTGGCCCCATCCATGGCGTTGCCCTTGGACCCCACTAGGGCTGCTGCCCTTGGACCCACTAGGGCTGCTGCCCTTAGAACCCCGCTATCAGGGGCTGCCGCCCCTGAGCCCCCGAACCCCCACTGTCCCGCAGAGGGTCGGTTATACTGTTTGTATTCTTTTGTTGAAGAACATGAATATATGGACTATGAGTTGATTCTTAGCATGTATAAGTATATGTATAACTAAAGATGAAAGTGAAACCAAAAGAAATGTTATTGAGCTCATAACAATGTACCATTACTAAAGTAAAGTTTTACAAGCAAATGATAAAGGAGAGTTGCATTTGTTGCGCTCTTATGGATAAAGTAAAGTCTTGTGTTCATCACAAGCATGGCTAAAGTAAAGTCTTGTGTTCATCACAAGCATAGGTCTAGCCCTTGGCAGATCCCGAGACATAGTAAGTGGGAACTGACGGATAAAGGAGAGTAATAGATAATAAACAAGTGAAAGTATTAATGACAAAGTATTGATAAAGTGACAGTCTGTGTATAGTAAATGTTTGTTCTTATGATGACTACTTTGGAATGAAAAGTTAACATATCTCACTAAAAGATTATCTGATTAAGTAAACCTAGAACTCAGTCAGCGACTATTGTATGCATATTAGTTTGATAAGTGAGCTGTTGAGCTTAGAAGGATGGGGGCATGGATCCAAAGCTTCTTGACAACCAAAGACTGGCATCCTAAATCTTAGAAGATTGTTAAACACTCTTTTAAGACTTGTTTGATGTATTTAAGACAATATTAATGTTTTCTTTGAATTATGTCATGACGATTTGAATTAAAGTAATTTTCACTGCAATGTTTACTTGAATAAATGCTTTAAATCTTTGATATGCTGTGAATGACCAACCGTGAGCCTTCGTGAAACCAGGGCCTTACATCTAGCGAGGTCATCTAACCTAGGATTGCTACCACCCGAGCACACTTAACTATAAAGTTATCCTCTCATTCACAATCAATGCACCTAAAATGCATTAGTGAAATTAGTGGCTGATCATTACTTATGACCTCAACATCTCTCCTGTTCACGATCAATGCGAGATTTGCTTAGGATGTTACAATCACCCCCTTTTGGACTTATTGTCCTCGATGAGGTTTGCCCAAACATCCCATCCATGGATGTGGGATTTACCTATGATGTCCCTCTAAACACCCTCGGGGACTTACCATTCTTTTGTGACGTTTGCCTTCCAATCCCAAACGACACAAGAGCGGCCGCGATACCATTTGTAATATTCGACCACTCATACTATCAATATTGTCCGCTTTGTCCATGATGAACTCACGGATTTACTTTTGGTTGCTTTCCAGAAGTTCACATATCCTAGGATTTCTGCCATCCGAGCATACTTAACTGTGAAGTTTCCCTCTCATCCACAACCAATGCACCCAAAACACGTTGGTAAAATTCGAGGCGGATCATTACTTATAAACCTAGCATCTCTCATGTGCATGACTAATGTGAGATTTGCCAGGGTGTTATACGTTAATTCCGAAGTTGTGGAAGATGACTTGTAATTTTGAAAGCTAATTTCTCAAAGAAAATATTTCGCTGGATCTCTTCATGAAGGTCAAAATAGGTAGTGGAAATTCAGTTATGTTTTAGCAAGATAATTAGAATGAAGTTGGCCCACTAAAAGTGTCGTATACGGACTTGTACAACAATGAAAAAACAAATCATATTTGGTAGGGAAAAGATTAGTTAAGAGTGAAGAAGGTTGGTTATTGATTGGTAGTTGGAAACATGTCCTTTGTATCGTTGTTGAGATGGAACATATGCAACAAAGAAGGCTCTCTTTAAGATATATCTAATTAAATGAAGGTGATGGTAAATGGATTTGGCTAGAAAATGAGGCTGAAGCATTTCATGGTTAAAGCTCTCAAACATGAATTCAAGCTAAATAGCATTCCTTTTGACTTAAACCTTTTATCATGGTTATCTTGGGTGCCTCTTAAGATGAACTGTTTCGCATGGAGGGCGAAACTCGACCGGTAGCTCTGGTTGTTAGAAGCATTCCTTTTGTTTCCTCGGATTGCTCTTTATGATCTGGAACAGTGGATTCATCATATCACATGGGCAATGTTAATATACGGCCTAGGTATGGTCAAAATACTTTGAGTGGCGATATCTATCTTTGGTTAACTGCAATTCTATTAAGGAGTTACTTATGGTCGCTAGTTTGGTGCCCAGTTCAAGTAAATTAAAGAAGGAAAGGCTTGTGATTTTCTTGGCTACTCTTTAGTTTATTTGAAAATTACGCAATGATATGTTTTTAATGCAAAGTCATATTTGACGTCAAGCACAATGGAGGTTATCACATAAAACACTTTCTCGTGGTTTTAGTTTAAAGGTAAGCTAGTAGATTCAGCGTGGCACAAATGGTGAAATATTTCCTTCTATGAATTTTCAATGGTAGTTTGGTGTGATTTTTTTTTGTCCTAGCCACTAGCTAGTGGCCATCATTTTTATTGAAATTGTTGTTCAAAACAACTGAAAATGTATAAATAATAATAATTATAATCACAAAATTCACTACCAAGGTACATTAAAATAAATGAGAATAACATATATATATATATATATATATATATATATA
>BJCO01722227.1:0-12726 GCA_018326465.1 Flaveria floridana | reverse complement strand
TATTCTCTGGTGAATGATCACGAGTATTAAAATTTTCAGGTAAGGTATTTGTAATTGATTCAGGCATAGGTTCATGTGTGAATCCTAATCCTGTTTTATCTTTATCTTTCCTTCCATTCACCAGTTGCTCAATAATTGTCTCTGAGCTTTTAACTTTGGCTAAATCAATTTGAGTTGCTGCATGTGCCAATTTCTCTTGTTCAAGAGTTTTTGTCATCTCTTCAAGTTGTTTCTTTACAAGTTCAATTTTTTTTAAAGTTTTGTTCCAAGAAGCTTAAAGAGATATGATTTTATCATCAGAAATTTTATGATTAGTTTTCAGCTTATTGTGCTTTGACTCTTCTTGTTTAAGTTTATCACATATTTTGAACGAGTATGTTCTGTAGTGTTCTACTTGTTCAAAACATGCTTTTGTGCACATTTTCTCCCTTACTTCCACTAGAATTTCTGGGTAAGAATTTGAAGACTCGGTATCAGATGATGAGTTCACAACCATTGGTTGTTTAGACTGTGCCATGAGAGCAACTTCTTCGGAACTATCCTTTGGGTCAGCTTTCTCACTCCAATCATAGTCTGCCTTAGTGTCTGATTCACCTTCTTTCTTTGGATCCTTGTCTTCAGACCAGTCTTCATCATTCATCTCAGCATTCAGTGCTAGACGAGAAGAAAGATCAGCTGTAAACTGTTCTGCATACGCACTTCAGTCATAACCATCCTTGATGCTTACAACTAATGCTTTCTTTGGTTCTTCAATGGTCTTCTCTTCTTTGAGTTCTGGCATTGGAAGGCTTTGATAAGGATTTTGAAATGTCTTATGAGCCTGTTGATGATATTTTCTGACTATTAGAACTACTTTGGCCATTTCCTCCTTGAGTTCTTGGAGCTTTGCACTCTCTAGAAAAGTGGTCATAGCTGTTACAGTTAAAACACCTTGACTTTGATTTATCAAACCCAACGGTTTTGTTTGCACTAGGTTTGTAGTTTCTGTTGGCATATGAGTGTTTTTTAGTCCTGTAAGCTATCATGACCATCTGCCAGTTAAGGTCCATCTCTTCTACATCATCAGCATCCATCTCAAACAAATCCTGCAAAATCAAATCAACTTTCGTTAGATGACTGCCTTGGTATGCTTGAAAACTTTGCCATAAATGCTGTAAAGGCAGATTTGGACTCTTCATCCTGTAAAAGGATGTTTATAACATCTTTAACTTTTCTATGATTAGTAGAGCTAGAAGATGGAGTCTCATTCTGAGATTTAGGCATTTGAGTTTTTGGAGGAGACTGTGGTTGTGGTTGAGTTGAGTAGACATGTGTACTGGTGAAGAATCCTGCTCGCACAAACAAATCACCCTCATCTTCAGGAGTTGATTAATCCTTAGAAAGAAAAGCATTCTCTATAGTATTTGCTGGAGAAGCAACATACTTGTATTAAGATGTTGATGCATTTCTGTCATTATTTCTTGAACTCTTATCAATTTCTACTGACTCAATCTTAGCAATTAGGAGATCAAGATCCATTGGAAACTTTTCAGTATGCTTCAACAAAGTGACAGTTTGTTTCAAAGATGATGGAAGTGCATTCAGAAGTCTATTGTTTAGGTCTTTCAGATCATTCTTAATCCCAAGAGTTGACATTTCTGATGTAAGTAGCACATATCTATTTATCATCTGATTTATGGTCTCTCCTGAGATATGCTCAAATAGTTCAAGTTGCCTTTTCAATTTCTGTTGTTTAAGGTCTTGAAATTTTTTTCCTACTTCATAGATAACTTTCAAAGCTTTGTGCATTGTGTACCCAGTTTGGTAGTTCTCAAGCCTTGATAGAACATCCAAAGGCAACCCTTTACACATGAGTGAATAGGTTTTAATATCATTTTTCACCTTTTTCAGATCATCCCCATGTAAATCATCTTCTAGATAAGGTTCTTGTGAATCTTTTGTATACACAAAACCTCTATCTGGACCATCTGAGGTGATAGGGATGTAAGGTCCTTTCTCTATAGATTTCCATAGATCAGTATCTATAGAATTCAGATGGTGTTTCAGCCTGAGTGACCAGTTCTTGAAGTCAGCTCTGTTCTTCAACTTTGGTACACGATTCTTAGAATCTCAGACTTAACCATGTTTAAGTTTTGAATTTAAGAAAATATACTATTTTTTGTTGTTTTTAGATTTAAAATGAAATAAAGAAAACAAAATATTTTTGGATTTTAGATTTTGAAAAATTTACTAAGTGTTGAAAGAAAAGTCTGTTTCTGATGCGCCTGAATAGTATAGAAGCGCCCATTTTGACTTTGAAACGCCTAAGGGAAGGCCTTAGTATATTTCTGAAACTTCCAAGCTAGAAACGTCTGAACAGTTCTAAAACGCCCAAACAGTGGTCTAGCGTCTGAACCGTTCCAAAACGTCCAAACAGTTTCAAAAGGCCTGGGACTTAGTTTCTAAAAAACATCCAAATAGTGCTAAAACGCCTTCAAACAGTGTTAAAACGCCCAATCTGAAAATGCCTACACAGTGTTAAAGCATTTGAACAGTGTTCATACGCCTAAACACTTTAATTTTCAGATAATTTCAACACATCAAATGCCAGATTCATCCTCTTCGTAACAACCTGAAACAAACTTTTCAAAACTTGATTAATTGATCTCAAACTCTTCAATCAAGTGTAAACAGTAGTGAATATCAATCCTTTAACATCATTTTGCTTCAATTAACAACAAAAGTTCATAATTTTGATGAATTTTGTGTTCAAACAACGAAGAACAGTTCGCATTCAAATCTGATGAAAATTTAGATCTGAATGTGTCAAATCACTCAATTGTGATTCAATTCATGTTTCAAATGATGAAATACAACTGAAATCATCAATTAATTGAACCACTGCTATCAAAACATAGATTCAAGTGATTAACAGGTGCTCAAAAGTCGTTTTAAGCTCCAAATCACTAAACCGAAGGCTCTGATACCATTTGATAGGTTCAAATGGATCGATTCTATGTTATTATTAAGCAATTAACAATTAAATGAACAAAGTAATCAACAATTGCAAAGATTCAAATCAGTTTCTATTAATAGTTACAAGGATTACAGTGTACAATTGAGTGAAAAGTTCAAAACGTCTTTTGATACAATACACATAATCCTATTTATACGAAACAAAGAAACTAAAGGAACATATATACACATAAGTCCCTAAACTTTTGCAAAAGTAAAATACAAAGACAAGTAAAGACAACATGTTAAATCTTTAAGAAGTACTAACACTCACCTTCAGAAGTAACAACTATGATGAATGGATAAAGTAAGGTGTCTGTCAGTTAACTGCTACACTGATAGACTGCAAGGGACTTATCTATGCGGGTATGTTTTACCTTACTTTATCCGCAACTCACCCATCATAGATTAGTACAGTTGCCAACTTTAGTTGGTGACAAAAGGTAAGTCATGGACTTGTCATGATTACCTAATACTAGGATAATTCTTTATCTTAGTTTACATACTTCTACCATCTGTAGTATTTTGTCTAGTTGTATTTCCCAGCTAATTTTCCAAGTATAACCGGCTGTAGATAGTAGTATATATAGTTCTCATTGTAAGCTCATAAGAGCATGCTTGTAAGAGTCTTGTAAACTTTGTGCTAAGAATTCGTATATACAAGTATCTTGAAAACCTGTTCTTGTGTTTTGCTTACTTAGTATATTATTATCAACCCTTAAACGATTCTGCTTCATCATTTGAGTGTAACTTAGTGAGTTTAAGAAAGAGCCATTGTTTTAAGTTACTTGTATCAATCCTACAATTGGTATCAGAGCTTCCAGGCTCTTGATTGTGAGATCTTACCATCCCAAATCATCTTGACCTTTCACTCATACACTCACCTCACTCAAAATGGCCACGAACCAGAAATCACCAGAATTTGAAATGGGAACGATGACTAAAGCTCCTTTCATCACTCCTGAAAATTTCAGATCCTGGCGTATGCGTTGTGACATCCGTCACCAAAACAGGTGTGCTGACCATTAACTTTGACTTTTTGACATTGACCTTGATTAATATGGGCTTTGACTTGAAGGCTAACCCAATGTTAACTTGATCTGTGAAAAGTTTGCTAGATACCTGTGGACATGTAAAGTGCAAAAAAAATTGAAAACTATATCATATAGGTCATATAATAGGTCGTTAGAATCGTAGAATCGTGTAGAATTTAAAAACGAAAAAAGTGAATGACAAGCGGAACAAGAGGACACGAAATTGGGCAAGTCGGGCCAGGGGCCCGAGGGGCCACCCCGCCCCTTTGTTTCGGCCAAAACCCCATAGGGGTTAGGCTCTTGCTCCTTTCTTTTCATTCTAGAAAACCCTAATCCTCCAAATTCTTCTCTACTCCTCCTTGTTGCCTCCATCCTCCAAGTTCTTCTTCTTCATCTACTTACATCGATTTCTACAAGGATCAAGACATTCAAGATTGAACTTTGTTCAATATCATCCATCTTCTTTCCTTCCGGTAAGAAAAAATCAAGGTTTTTGATGTATTCTCTCATCTAAGCATGTTTTAATCATTGGGGCGTTCTTGTGTCGGATCATCAAAGTAAGTGAAACCCTAGTTCATACATGTAAGACTCTTCGTATATATTTTGGTTAGGGTTAAAAATCCTTGAAGATATGTTCTTAATGAATGATTGAATGTAAAAATTCAGTAAAAATCATTAATTTTATGTTAATTGCTCAATAGGAACAAAGATTAAGAAGATTTGATAGTTGAAAGGTGAATCTGAAAACCTGACAGCATACTGTGTAAAATTTGGGTCAACTTGTTCTGGACGTAACTTGGTCACTAACAAATCCAATTGGGTCGAACTTTTTGTCTAAATTCAAGTTCAAGGAGTCCTCTGTCTAACCCAAGTGGTTTCGTGCGTTTTCGATGTCGTTTAGTCCTCCAAAGTCAGTGTCTAAGTTCAGGTGTCGAAACTGTCAAATCCGAGCAGAATGATAGGCTGTATTCGTAGGGTCATATCTTCTTCGTTCGTGACCCGTTTGAGTTGTTTCTTCTTCTGGGAGTTACTTCCATGTCTTATCTTTCCATTGACATCTATTATGTAATCGACCGTAACCGTTTCGACCTCCAGATAATCTACACAAAACAGGTGCACGATCAGCTATTCAAACTGAGTTTATTTTACAACTTTAAGTGATAAGAACTTGCGGATATATTATTAAATAAAAACAATGAGTGGGTTAAACAAGTAAATTTAAGATGTATAAATTGTGAATAGTTAAAGTTTATAACTTATTAATAATAAGTTGGTAAAGGTTCATCGAGAGATGTTAAGGATCTAAAATATAATTATTGAACTAAATTATGAGAAGGGACTTGAGACACTAATATTAGCAATGGACTTAGAAATGGAGTTTTACCAAAAACAATAATCATAATAAACATTAAGGGCTGGACTTCGAGGATTACACCCAACCAGGTCGGCTTGACCTTGAGTAATTCTTTTGTGTTTTGTGTTCTATAGTTATCGTGCATATTGTGGACATTGAACTTTGCTACTTTGAGGTGAGTTTCGCGGCCCCGTTTTATTACAATTATTTATAAACATCAAGGGGGAAAAGTATGCTCAACCCTTTTTCATACTGTGAACTTATTCAATCTTTGGGACTGTTGTGTTTACTGTTTTGTAAGTATCTATCTAGTACATGCATGAGTTGTCTTTGTGGTTCTGTATTCACAACTATTTAACTCCGGTGTTGGAGCCGACAGACAGATGTTGATAGTACTATTGGGCTGACACCCCCACCCTTGTTTGTTAGTATACTAGTTGGGACTGACAGTGGCCAGGAACGGGCCCTAGGGTGAATATGTTCCGACAAATTCTTTGTGTACGTCATAGGCTTAGTTGTGATGCTCATGCGATATTACTTGCTTATAACTGTATACAATCATGTCCTACCAAACTTTTACACAACATCAAGTTTTTGTTTACTATTAAAACCTGCAAACTCACTAACAATATGTTGACCTTTTGAGCATATCTTTTCAGGTAACAATCATTGAGGATAGCTAGAGATGCTGCCTTAGTGACAAAACTACTTAGACTCATTAGATGTCTATGACAATTGCTTTGATTTTTATTATTCACTTATGTTCACTTGTTTCCCGGGTTGTGGGATTTATACTTAATTGTTTGTATGACTATGTTTGTCGTGGAATTGACTAACTACGACACAAGTCTCCATTTGTGTCGGTTGACGTCATGACACGTTGACTTTCATCATTTATTGCATCTCTATTAATTAACAATGTGTTATGACGATCCTGTCCGTTACATCCTCGTGTTTCCGCTATAAGCGGGGGTGTGACATAATGTCTCTGTTTATATGGAACAGCAGGATGTGATCCTGTATCTAGGTACCTTGAAATTAAGGTCCATGGTTGATCTTTCCATTTAAGATCTTTGAATTCTAGGAGCAATATTATCTCCTTATTTAGATTTTGTTCATATAATGCATTATCAGAATCTTCTGTCACAATATTGACATAAGAGGATGCTTCATTCTTTTCTTGCTTTTTAGCTTTATAAGCCAAAAATTCTAGAAATAATTGGTCATCAAAATTATCCCCTCTAGTATTACTTGAGGATGATGCAGTATTTGCAATATTTATGGCTATTAGCCTTTGATGAACAATTTGCCCAAGGACTCTATCACCATTATGAAGCCTTGATTGGCCCCTTCCTTTCCCTCTTCCAGTATTAGAAAGGGGTTGTTTTCATTCCTGAAAATATAATCAGGCAGAAGAGAATATTTTCTCTTTTTCCCTAAGAACCTTTATTTGATTCTTAAAGTAATTTGTCATTGTCATATTTTCTAAGAGCTTATTAGCTCTTTCAGTTGGATGCATATAACAATCCTGCATATCATTATGGATTTGATAATGTCTAGCCATTACCACGACTAAATAATCAACTATTTTAATTTGTATATTATTGAAGGCTATTTTCAATGGTCCTTTTATTTTCTTCATAAAACCTACACCATAATTTATGAGAAATATTCTCTTGTTAAAAAATCAGGTAAACTGTTATCAGATCCCCTTTTATATATTATTTCAAAATCAAATGGTGCAAGATGAGATTGCCATCTCGCAAACATCTGTTTAGAAACATCATGTTTAAAATCTTTATTAAACATATATTTTGCTGCTTGACAATCAGTTTTTATTAAAAACTTTTAATTGTATAAATCATCTTGAAATTTTAGAACACATTTAACTATTGTTAAAATTTCTTTTGCAATCGTAGCATAATTCTTGTGACTATTATTCCACTTTACTGAGTGGAATCTTACCAAAAATTCTTGTTTGTTAATTGAAGAAATTTGTTTTAGAATTCCTCCATAGCCAATATTACTGGCATTTGTTTTAGTAACCTTTTCCCATTCTGGTTTTGCTAACATCAAGCAAGGAAGATTTTTAATATTTTGTTTAATTTTTTGTACTACCTTGGTATGAATATCAGACCATGGCAGAGGATTCTTTTTTAATCTGTCATATAAAACAGTTGTATCTTCGGCTAGACTTTTATAATATGGTGAAATATAATTTAAACTTCCTAAGAATCTTTGTAACTGAGTTTTATCAGTTATTTCATCAGGAAATTTTGATACAAATTCAATACTTTTATTTATTGGAATAATATTTTCTTTTTCAATATTATGACCCAAAAATCTTATCTTAGTTTGAAAAAGTAACATTTTTGGTCTAGATATTACTAAACCATTTTTTATAATTATGCTTTAAAAATTTTCCAAATGTTTAAAATGAGTTTCCATATCTTTTGAAAATACTAAGATATCATCAATGTAGACGATTATAAAGTTACTAAAATGAATGAAGATGTCATTCATTATATTTTGAAATTCACTTGGGGCATTTTTCAACCCAAATGGCATAACATTCCATTCATAGTGACCAAAAGGTACTGTAAAGGCATTTTTATATCTGTCTTTTTCATTTATCTGGATTTGCCAATATTCAGATTTTAGACCGAATTTTGAAAATATTATAGCATTGTCTAATCTATCTAATAAATCTTTTTTCTTAGGTATACGATACCTAATCCATTTTAAAACTTTGTTTAGAGGTTTGTAGTTTATTACTAACCTGGGAGCTCCTCTTTCTTGTTCTGAATGTTTATTAACATAAAAAGCGGTACATGACCATGGAGACTTCGAATGTCTTATTAAACCTTTTTCTGTTAAAGCTTTTATTTTATTTTTACATAATTCTAAATATTCAGAATTCATTTGACATTGTCTTGCTTTTATAGGTATTTGATTTTCATTAAAGTCATTTTCATATGGGAGAAAGACTGTATGTCTCTTTTTATCCCAGAAATCATTTGGATGGTCATTACAGATTTGTAAAGAAAATTGGTGTTGTATTAATTTTATTTTATCCTGTAATTTAGGGTTTTTTAATCTTTCTTCTATTGTAAGAGTATTAATATCTTGTTTAAGAAAATTAATTTGATTTTGTTTTGCGTGTATTAAAGATTCTTCAATATCATTTATAAATCTAGGAATAGGTTTGTGAACAATAGGAAAGGTTATTTCTTTTCCTTTCTAAGTTCCTGTAATAAATTTTTCATCAATATGTTTTATTGGAAAAATCTTATTACAAAATGGTGTACCAAGTATAGTTTGACCAGTTAGATTTTTCACTATCATAAAGCTGTTTGGAATACAAACTTTATTTTGACAAATATATGCCTGTGGTAAATTTTAATTTATAACCATTGGTTCTCCAGCGGCAGAACTAACTTTGTGAGTAGTTTTATGAAAATATCTTTTAGGGATGATTCCCTCTTGGACGCAATTTAAATCTGTTCCATATCCAATAAAGCAATTAATTCAATTAAGTAATTATTATCTATCAAAAACTTGATTTTTATATGTCATTTATGAGAAGTAACTATCTCATATATTGATAGAAAATTATCATTTTTTTTAAAGATGTTAAATAATTATTAGAAGTTTCCGGATTATCTATATTTTTCTTTATTTCTAAATTTCTTATTCTTTCTTCTAAGGTTTTATTATTTCTTTTTAGATTCTTAATTTCTAATTTTAGATTGTCAACCTCTAGTTTTAATTATTCAATATTAACTGAATTTCCAGTTTATTTTTCTGCCTTAATTGCCTTCTAACTTCACTTCAAGTATGAGGCTTGAAATCTTCGATAACCATCGAAGTTGAAGCTTTATCTTTCCCAATTATTTGAGAAGTAATTTTTTCCCTAATTTCATTGTCTTCTATAGATTTTAGTAAATTTAATAAATCGTTAGAAATGACATTTATTTTCATGTTTTCAAATTGAGCAATTATTTGATAAATATCTTTTTCATTATTTGTGTCGGATTGATAACATTTTTCTCTTATTTTACAAGGAAAACATTCTTCATCTGAAGTTATTAATTCTTCATCTTCTAATATATTTAATTCTTCATAAGAAGAGTTTTCTGATTCCGAATTAGACTCTGAATTAATTAAAATTTTAGATAATGTATCATTTAATTGTTCATCCTTAATATTATTGAGTTTTTTTTACCCAACATGTTTTTACTTTATGACCTGGACCACCATATTTTTTACATATTATGTAAGGTTTAGAAGATTTATAATCCCTTTTCCTTTTAAATTTTTATTTCTTCTCTTTTTTGTTTTCTTTTTTGTAAATTTTTATTTCTTTGAGAAGATATAATTTTCTTTTTCTCATTATTACTTTCCCTAATTTCATCCATACCAAATTGACTATAAAATTGACCTGACTGTTTCTTTTCATTAAGAGAATTTTTTTAATTTGTTGGTTAGCTTTATTTTATTACATAATGCTAATCCTTCTTGAACACAAGTGCCTATTAACTTGCCATAAGTATAATTTTCATAATTAATACTTCTCCTTTCCTAAGGTTTTTTCTAATCCTTTCTGCAAATAAAAGAGGCAAACCATCAATAAATTTAGATTTCTAACGAGTACTATTAGACTCAGGGAGTTTCATAACTGTGCTTAAGAAAGTATCTTTATACCATCTAAATGATGTAAGAGTTCTACATCTTAGATTTTGTAATAAAGTTATAATATTTTCAGAATTATCAGACCATATCCCCGTGAAGTGATCAATAATATTTACTACGAGTGTATAAAACGCATTTGGAGTTTGACTACCATTTTCATCTTTGATGTTATTTAGGATATTATTTTTATCTATTTCCATTAAATAATTATCCCACCGGCCTTTCAATTGACCAGTAAAACCTGCTATTATAATCTTAGCAATATTTTGATCATAATTACCATTGCTTTTACAGATAGTACTGTATATCATCATTCTATGTACAGTATCTGAAATTTGTTTTTCAGTTTTTCCATCTATATTCCATTCATAGATGTGTTTCCCATGGTACGAATTATTAACCACATATTCTTGTTCTTCTATTAGAACGTCTTGTGGAGTTGGCCTAGGATAATAATACATTCTTTGGGTTGGCTTGTCAGCAAATTTTTTAAGTTTTTTAATTTCTTAATTAATTTTTTCTTATAATTATCTTTATCTATAGAATTTGAAAATTCTTCACTTAAAGTATTGATTTTTAGATTTGAAAATTTTTCATTCAGGCCTTTTAATTTTTTATCTAATAATTCTGCTATTTCAGAATTAGATTTTAGTTTAAAATCTTTTATTTCAGGAGCAGGTTGTATAGCTGGAGTAGCTATAGTTCCTTTTTCTCCTTCTTTATTATGAGAAAATTTTAAAATTTTAACCTGGGTTACTAATTCATTTATTCTATCGTTTATAGAATTTAATTGTTCTCCTAAAACAATTAAACATATGTTTGTATAATTTTGTTGTTTAAACATATTATTTACGTGAGAAATCGTTACAGGTAAAGTATTACCTCCAATGATTTTTGGAAAGTTTGATAGTATCTAATTTCACTATCTTTTTCTATTTTAAATGGTTAATGAGGATGAAAAGTAGTTTTTAAAAATTTTCCATTAATATTATATTCTCTCTGTATAACAGAAATCATACTATTTTATATATATTTACAAACCACTTAACAAAAGGTTTGATTGTATTTTCTTCACAGAGTTCTTTATAAAAAAGTTCTTGAAACATTTTTGTATCTTGATTATCAAAATTTTTGAAAAACCAATCTCTAAATAATTTTCATTTTTCTTGTTTAAATTCTTCACTACTTGCTTTTCTTGCTAATGAGCCTTGGCTAAGATTTATCTTTTCTTTCTGATTCATTAAATCAAAAAACCCATTTCTAACTCGGTTAATTCCGGTTCATTAGGGTTATATACACCTCTTACTATATTATCATAATTAATTCTTAATTTTTCTACCCTATTTTCAGGTAATTCTTCTCTTATTTGAGAGGTAGAAGCTCTAGAAGGACTTCTTACAGTATATTCTAGAGGAGATATATGGTAATTTGATGATCTTAAAGACATAGATCTAGATATTCTAGGTCTAACTTTATCAAATTGTATATGAACTGATCCTTCAGATGTTTGAATAATGTCAATTGGATTGTTATCAATATCTTGTTGTTTTGGAGTACAATTATTAAGTATCCTATTATTATGGAATTCAATTTCTTCCCATCTTATTTTTCTTCTAGTAGTAATATTCGATTTTCCAAAATTAGTTTCTATTACTATTGTTTCATTTAATAGTTTATCTACCATTTTGCACTGAGGATTAAGTGTAAATAATGGTTTATAATATATTCTATAGCAAATACAAATTACTTCTGACCCTGGAACATAATTATATCCATGAGTCTTAACATTTAATGTTAAAGCATCAGTTATATTAATATCAGTTATAGATAATAGTAAATTTGGATAAATATTAAAATAGACTGGACCATGTGACAGACTTGATTGAACTATTCCTATCAAGGATTGTTTATAATCTAGATTTCTACCGTCTCTTAAGGCTGCTATAAAGCTTTCTAGTAAACCTTCTAAAGTTAAAGGTTTGAATGCAATCTGCACTACCCCAATATGGATAAATTTATATTTATCCTTTTTATATCTCGCTAATTCTTTATGATTTAAAAGTTTTATCATCATATCCTCTTTATTAAGAGCAATTGTTTCTTCAATAGTTTTAACTACTTGTTTTAAACTAATTTTTTCAAAAGTTCCAAGTCTATAAACTTGTTTATAATCTATTTTTGGAATTGTCCATTTATTTAATAATTCTAAATTGTGAGGAATATTATATTCTTCCTCAATATTGTTTTTAATAGTATCTTTATCCTCTAAGATATTCATTCTTGTTTAAATAATAAGTGTTGAATCCTGATATGATATAGTTATTCAACATGGCTCTGATACCATATGTTCAGCACCTTATGGGAAATTTTAAAAAACCCTTAATAAAAGCATGGATTATTTTTAAACAAACAGAGTTTAAAACCTTTAAACATGTCTGAATCTTCAGACCTTGGAGTGTGTATATATATATATACAATATATATATATATATATATGTGTGTGTGTGTGTGTGTGTGTGTGTGTGTGTAAGGCCCCGTTCCCGGGCACCTCACAGTTGGTCATTCATCGCACATAAAAACATATATTTATATTAACTTAATAAAAATAATGCAGCGGAAACATTAAATCTTTCTTTCAAATTACTATGAATG